>WAAG01038535.1:161-12079 GCA_013390105.1 Tichodroma muraria | reverse complement strand
ATTGCTGTGCCAAGAAGTTTCTCTATTGAAGAAACTGGCTGATAGAAGGCTGATGAGAAGAAGGCTGATGTCCTTTCCTCCCCCAACCTGGGAGCCGCCGGGGCCCAGCTCGATCCTCCGTGGCCCGGCTGCTCCCAGGGCCCCGCGGCCTCTGCCCTTCCCGCCCGGCGGTGCCGGGACAGGGGAAAAGCTGGCGCAGACCCGGCCAGGGCTGCAGCAGAGGCTGGGGGGGCCCGGCCCGCCGGGCCGGTGTGTTACCTCTTCTCCCACCAGAACCCAGAAGAAGGAACTTTCTCGAGTTCTCATTTAAAATGTGTATTCACAAAGGCGTACCTATGTCTTTCATTGGCTTAATCAAGTGTCAATATCACACATTGGCCAGTCAGGCTAAACCACTACACCTGATCTGGAAGGGACCCACAAGGATCATTGAATTCCTACTGCTGGCCCTGCACAGAACAGCCCCAGGAGCTGGGGCTATGTGCCTGAGTGCCAAACACTTCTTGAAATCTGTCAGGCTTGGTGCCATGAAAAAGCCATTCCTAATGTTCAACCTAAACCTCTCCTGACACAGCTTTGTGCTGCTCCCTCATGTGTGTCAAAGACTCTGCGAAGCCCTTTTTTAAAGAAATGTGTGTATGTGTGTGTATGTGTGTACTTGGTTTCTGTTAGGTGTATGAACAGTCACTGAATGGGAGAGTGGGGATAATCCACATGGGTTGTGCATATGACGCACAGTGAGATAAGGAAACACGGTATTCCCAACATTTTCAGGATCCTTCTATACAGTAAAGTCAAAAGATTTCAGGAGAAGTTACTGAGGGAGGCTGGGAAGCTCCAGGATGCAAGAATAGTTACTTGGGAAGAGTTGTACCTTGTGATAGAAATAAATGCTTACAGGCTCTTTTAAAATAAGAAATAACCTTAAATGTGAAGACTCATAAATGCATCTGCAGTTTATTAAACAGATGCTTTCCAGGCCATATTTAACTGAAGAAGGAACTACTTACATCACGTCCACATTAGATCCAGAGTTCACATCTGTGGGCCAAGGTCAAACATAAGCTCGTAGGCACATTCATAACTTGATCGTGCCGTGCATTATTTGATGGTTATGGCTTCCCATGCTTGAGTCATGGGCTACATGTGTACCACTGTGACCTTCGTCCAGTTAGAGCTTGGGGTTGTGCCTTAGTGAAATAAAATAATTAAATTAGGTGGCTTAGTTTGTATAGTGAGCTTTATTCTAACAGGTCTGTGTTTCCATTCCAGCACAGATGTGTCTCACTGCCCAGGAGGCTTTGAATCAGAGGTGTTACAGCACGTGTATATTAAAGTCTGTAATCAAAAGGATTCATTGCGTCTCTCCTTTCGTGTGTCTGAAGGAGGAAATCCCTTGTCCATAGATGTGACAGCTGCATGGGATAAAAGGACACTTGGCTGCGGCAAGCTCACTATGCTGAGTGCTTTACAGGCAACAGACATGGTCACTACTGGGGAAAACTAAACACTATGTGATCCGATAAGAAGTCATTGACAGTAGAAAGTGAAAATTAATAATGCAGTTGCTGAGGTACCAATTCAGCAGGCTTGGGAGGGCCAGAGTCTCTGGTCTGCTGAGGCCAAGTTGCATTGTAGGTACAATAAATAGCGCCCTTTCAGGTTTTTTTAAATTACATTTTGACAAGTTTTAGTCATGGCTTTCCACTAGGAAACTACAGTTCTCTTTCCATAAAGAACCAGTAATCCTGGTGCCTGGAGTGTCAAGCCACCTGGGTGAGGTGGTATGACTGACCCAGCAGCCCAGCAGAAATGGCAGTCTGGCTTAGTCACTGTCCTCTTGCACTAGAAATGCCACAATAGACATGACAAATTATTAGCACCTGGTCAGAGATCAAAATGCAGGCCTTTAAAGCAAGGAGAGGGTAAGGTTAGAAAAGCAGCTATTCCTGTGAAAGGAGTCTTTGCTGATATAAAACTGGGTCAGTGGACTTTTCTAGCCAAGAAATGAGGAGAGTGTTCTGGGAACACAGCAGAGTAAAGAGGGAGGATGGGGAAGAAATGGACAAGTAAGGTGACTTCTCAACATCTCTGTTGCTGTCAATGTACAATGCAAATGCGCTGTATCTGTGCACTGAGTCTGGCTGGCAAAGGGGCTGCAGTGCTCCGGCACAGGATGAGCCCTCAAACCACAGGCTTCATTCCCGGTGTGTGAATACCCTGCTGATTGATTTAAATGAGTCAGCTGCAGGACTCTTGGAAGGGTAGGAGCCTCTGTGCCAACACAGAACAGTGAATGGAAATCAGAATGTGGCTCATCTTCCTTCTTCACTTCTGTTCCTCTTCCCACTGCTTCCAACCACACAGTGCCACTGTTTCCTTGCCCTTGGGTGCTGGTCGGCCACTGTGGCACACACAAACACTCTCCAGGAGAAGACCCCTCTCCTGTGGGGCGAGGCTTACCAAGCTCAGTGATGTCACAGCCAGTGAGTTCCAGGGCCACCTAAATGCTGGGATGTGGCTGGGGAGGCAGGCCCAGACGTGGGGAGCGAAACTTCCTGCTTGCAGTGGTGGGAGAACTAAGGGCATCCACTTTTTGATGTGGAGTTGGGTGAATAGATGGGTGCTATTCTGCCAAGCTCCCCAAGACCTGGGTTGCTGATGGCTCCGTGTTGTGGAAAAACCCTTGAGCCAGTGGGAACCATCCCAGGTGCCCACTCAGGCTGTCCTCTCCTGCCTCACAGAGAGCCGAGTAGGTCAGACCTAGGATCGAGTGATTGGAATTTTGATGCTTGACTTAAGAGGGTCTCATGGCTTATTTGAAACTAAGCCTGAGCTAATTAGTTCCTGAAGACAGCAGTTCAGAAATAACCTGTCTGGCTCTGGGTGTCATGGTGGGAAAGGACGAGGAAAGCTCATCTCTCCCATTCTGTGCTCTCTCCTGGCACACACCCTGAGGTGTGTCTTAGCTGGCTCCAGCCCAGCCCTGCCTCGTCTGCCAAGGGCTGAGGGATAAAGGATTTCCTAAATGCTTTTTCCTGAGTTATTTTGGCTCTGCCAAAAGACCTATTGTTTTGCGTTCAACTACTGTCATTGTTCCCCTGGATTAAAAACAGGAGCAGGTTCTCCCTGCACCTGCTGGGCACTGTTTGGGTTAATCCCAGGTACTCAGTGAGCCAGCTCTGGCAGCAAGGGCAGAGCTTGCAGAGCCACCACCTCTTCCTTCCTGTCCCTGGGGGAGACACAAAGTGAGACAGCTCCTGGCCTTTGCTTCACTTCTGTCCCACCTCTTAGCAATGCTTTAGAGCCCTAAGTATAGGAAAGGGATGTTTCCAGAGACAGGGAACACCAGGTATTTCAATGTTTCTCACAATGGAAATGGTACTCACAATGGAAAAAAATGATACCATATTTGTATCCAGAGATCAGAGCAATGGAACCGAAGCCTGATGCTATAATGGTATTACATATAACATATAAACCATTATATATATTATAGACAATTATTTCCTTCATACACTTAACAGCTGCTTTCTGTTTTTTCCTTCTCTGGATGAGGCAGGCTGTTGCTCTCTTGCTATCTTTATGATTTTTAGCTTGGCTTCTGCAATGAAATAAAAAACCAGTCTTCACTTTAAAAATATGTGGTCATGTTTCTTAAATGAAACAGTGTGATGCTGAGAGTACCAAGACTGTAACTCAAGTTGCTGATCACAAACTGCCAAAATGCTTTTTCTTTCAGGATATTGCCTTTCACTGAACCTGAAGATTGACTTACAATTTGTTGGACCGCACATATCTGTTAGACCATGAATATCTGTTACATTTAGGAAGAGTGATTAGCAAACACTGGCAAGGCATTCTCCTAAGTAATATGGCACTATTCAGCACTCACTGCTGAATTTAAATGAAAAGATAGATATTACACACCACAAGCCTAGCTGTATGCAGATTTTGCTTCTGTTGTTTACTGCATATTTCTAAAGTAGCAGATAAGAATTCTGGTGTTTTCTGAGCTGTACTTAAGAACCAACAAATCAAAGAACCTTATTAAAGGAGCTTCTTTTCAGAGCAGCATAGCTAGACGTTAAGTTAGAGGCGTAGGAGAAAACCTTTAAAACACTGTAAAATAAAAAGTGAAATTTTTGTAGAAATTGTCCCCTTCAACTGAAAACTGTGGTTATATTTGTTTTGTCATAAAAAATAATCATTCAAAAAAATGAAAGTGCTATTCTTTTTAAAGGGATTTTATACTGCTTTGGCTATTGCTGTCCTGGTCCTAGGAAGCAGCTGACTTTAAGGAACTGTTTACAGCTCCTTACAAGGCTCAAGATAGTCATGCCAGCAGCATTGCTCTTAGAAAGACACGTTTTGTCACCAAGAACTAAGGCAATGACTATCTGGTTCTGAATTCTCCCACAGTCAAGCAACAGAGAAATGTTTTTCTAGTCAGACCACACACAAACCAGGGACATGGCTTTCTGCAGAAGAGTGGCCACTCTATGAGGATGCTCTTGGACAAGTCATCCTGCTTGTGCAGGTGTATCAGAGATCATGACCCATTAGGTGGTAGCCTTTAGAAGAGAGCCCATATAAGTTTGGTGTTCAAAAGAAGGGCTTAAAATTACGGAATATCTTGAATGTGCATGGGGAAGCTGAAAAGAGTTGGTAGAGGCAACCTTATCCTCATTAGCAACATCTTAAATCACTGCCTGAATGTCCTTTCTCATGTTTCCTGCACAGATGCTGGAGATAATTCCAAGTCTATAAAACTTTGCTGGATATAGCTCTGTTTGCAGGCTCTCATTCCAGTTTTGAGGAGTAAGTACATTCTTGTCCGGTCTTCATAGTGATATAGTTTGGAAAAAACAACATGCCAAAGCAGTTCTCTTCCATGAGGTCCTCCTTCAGCAATATCTGTGCCCGCCAAGTGAGTCACACACTCACACCTTTCAGTTTACAAACGTTTTGAAATGTCATGGGGATGGGAGTAAGGTGTCTGCCTACCTTTGCTATTTTTTCTCTTTAAATGAGCATTTGCCCTTTAATCTTGCTAAGAAGCACAGTTTAACTCAGAGGGCACTCAACTGTGGAACTTGTTGGCTCATAAGGGGGTTGGAGAAACTTCTTGCCATGTAAGTCTCAGTCTAGTGAGGTACCAAGGACATGGAAAGGTGTCAAGTAATGCCACCTCATGCTCAAACACAGTTGTGGTTGTCATTCAGCAATGTGCTTGCATATATTTTCAATTTAATCTTATTGGTTTTACTGGGATTTGGAGTGTCCCCAATGTTTGTGCTACAGCTGAGCAATCATCTGACTCGGAGCTTCAACCAGAGGCTGCACAAAAGCGAACTGTGCAAACCTGCTTTCACTCTTTGCACCCAGCACCTGTGATATTCTGCTCCTCACAGACGTCAGTAAAATGAAGACTGCATCTCTTTGCTGGTCTTGAAATGCAGGTTAGTCAAATGTCTGCCAGGAATGGTATTTCCTCCTGCCTTGGACTGGAAGAATGGCCTTCCACAAGCAATTGCAACCCAATTTTCTGAAATTTCTAGGAAATTTTACCACCTGATGGTTAGACTATTATGGATGACAACTACAGCTACTAGCTAGTAGGCAAAATTAAAACAAATCTTGATTATTCATATTTTTCTGTAGCTGTTAAACCTTTCTAATTTTACTTAGGTATCACTTCTAAGGGGAGAAGACTGGGGGAAAGAGAAGGTTTTCCTGTTGGAAAGAGAATGCTTTTCAATTTACTGATTAGAGGACATACTTCCCATCCCATTTTACCTGTCACTTCTCTCAAGAGTTGACACAGACAGAAAAAAAGTCTAGCTCATAAAAGGCAGTCATAAGCCTCTTGGGCAGCCAAGTCCAATGTCAATTTTGTGAACTCCCACCCCAAGCTGTTGTTTATTTCTGGCTAAATCTACCCTAAAATCTGTAGCACTGTTTCTGTGGTAAAATTTCCATCTCATCAGATGCTGGCCATAGATACAATTAGTCAAATCCAAATGTTTTTTGTCTGAGCACAAAAAAAAATCTCTGGTGAATCTCCCAGAGACATTTTCCCACCTCCTTCACCTTGCAAGGGAAAGACAATTTTAAGTCTACTTCTTGCCTCCTGTCATACTTTGCTTCTGAATTCCTAGTTGAACACATTTATGGCATCCTTGTCTAGATGACAAGGGATTCTTAAGCTACTTTCACATCAGGGGTGCAGTCCCCCCCCCAACAAGAGGGATTGTGAAAAACTGACTTAAAAATAATCATCACCCTATAAGCTGGTTTGCCATTTGGGAAGGTAAGAGAAGGTTGGAATAGAGACAGTTGCACCCATAAATCATCTAGCTGTCGCTTTCAGTTCCCAAATCTTATTACTTTTCCAGTGAGATAGCTTTATTTTGGGGAGTCTGGCTTATATCTCATTTTAAAATTTAGTATCTTGGCTCCTTTGATCAGCAGAGATCATTTTGATGCAGTAAAGGGAGCCTGAAGGAGGAATCAGATGCTCTACCAGCACAGATGGGCTTCAGCTCTTTAATGTTGGCTCCTCCTGCCATTTGATACTCCAGGGCAGACGAGACATCTGCACAGGGCTGGTAGATGTGATGTAAGATGGAGAAAGCCCACGTTCTTTTTGGTGAAGCAGCTGGATCCCAGCTGGGATACTCTACACTACCTAAAATAGCATTAGACACTTGCTTTTAGGCTACTGAATCCTGCGTTTAGAGAGTTAAATTATTTTTAGATTCATCACTTACACAGAATAGATTTCTATGGACTGGAGTGAATTGAACTCCCACATTGATGCCTGAATTTAGATGTTCTCACCTGGTCTTGAATCTCTTCTTCCAGCAGGATTAAGCAGCCTAAATATGGGTGTCTAGAACAAGTGAGTCTTTCATTAGTAAATTTGCAGATGACACCAAGCTGGGAGCATGTGTTGATATGTTGGAAGGTAGGAGGGCTCTGCAGAGGGACTTGGAATGTTTGGATGGATTGGCAGAGTCCAATAGGATGAGCTTTAGTAAATTCAAGTGCCGAGTCCTCCATTTTGGCCACAATACCCCCTGCAGTGCCACAGGCTGGGGTCGGTGTGGCTGGACACAGGAGAAAAGGGCCCTGAGGGTGCTGCTCGACAGCCAGATGAACACAAGCCAGCTCTGTGCCCTGGTGGCCAAGAGGGCCAATGGCATCTTGGCCTGTATCAGGAATCGTGTGGCCAGCAGGAGCAGGGAGGTCATTCTCCCCTGTACTGGGCACTGGTGAAGCCACACCTTGAGTGCTGTGTCCAGTTCTGGGCTCCTCAGTTTGGGAAGGACGTGGCGATGCTGGAGCGCGTCCAGAGGAAGCAAAGAGGCTGGAGAGGGGCTGGGAACACAAACCCTGTGAGGAATGGCTGAGGGAGCTGGGGCTGTTTAGCCTGGAGAAAAGGAGACTCAGGGGTGACCTTATCACTCTCTACAAACACCTGAAAGGTGGCTGTAGCCAGGTGGGGTTGGTCTCTTTCTTCAGGCAGCAACTGACAGAACCAGAGGACACAGTCTCAAGCTGCACCAAGGGAAATACAGGTTGGATATCAGGAAAAAGCTTTTACGGAAAGGGTGATAAAGTACTGGAATGGTCTGCCTGGGGAGGTGGTGGAATCACCATGCCTAGATGTGTTTAAAAAAAGACTGGATGTGGCACTCGGTGCCATGGTCTAGTTGAGGTGTTAGGGCATGGGTTGGACTCAATGATCTTGGAGGCCTCTTCCAACCTAGTCATTCTGTGATTCTGTGAAATGAAACCTCCCTGTCAAGGTGATGAAAGGTTTCCTTTGTCATTTTGACACAAGCACATGAGTGATACAGGAGAGCAAAGATGACACCCAAACTTAAAAAGGTTTGGGCAAACTTGTTATTTGAGAGTGCATTTCTGTACTCTCTCATCCCCAGTGCCTGCATGACATTGCAGAATCTGGTCAGCGAGGACTGAAAAACCCCATCACAAGTGCCTTTGCAATTGATACTTCTGTGAGAACATGGCAGGAGGACCAAGAGCTGAGAGAGAATCACATCCATCAGCAATGGGCAGGCACCCCAGGCTGCTCTCTGCCTCACGAAACACATGCAGGGGGAAGCCACTTCATCAGTGAAGGAGCTTTACTGTTTAGCTTACATGGCACTACCACTAACAATGTTCTTTAGAAGAGCTGCATTGCAGAAGTGATAATTAAAACCAAAGACTATTATTCTTCTAATTGAACTTCACAACTCGTGCATGGATAACTGCCTAGGAAAGCATTTACTGCATAACATCCATAATACCTATTTCCTTTTGAAACAGCTGCAGAGAGTTCCTTGCAATCTTAGCAGTACATTTCAGTGTTTGACCAGAAAGAGAAACAAAAAATATCCACACAATGGCGCAGTTGTTGTGGAGATAAGTGGGTATTAATTTCCCCACAGAGAAATTTCCCCCCACAGAACAGTGACACCAGAGCAGGTCATGAGCACTCAGACAGGTGTGATCATCGCTCCCTACCACCCAAGGACACAGGAGCAGAAAGACAGAGCACGTGCCAGTGCCAGCAAGCATGCAGGCAGGAGGGCTGGAGCTCTGGGATGGAGGAGAGGATGAGCAAGGGTCACAAAACCAGGTTTGGAACACCAGATGTAGCTGTCCAGGATTGTTACTGCTGTAGCACTGGACTAGCCTGTGCTCTGTAGCACAGTATTGTTACTCATGGCATACATTTCACTTGAAGATAATGTCCTACACTGCACAGCTACCCTTCCTCTGAGCTTCTGTCTGTGCTGCACTGCTGCAGTCCTTAAAGAGATTTTAAAACAAATTGTGGTTTTGACCAATTGGCATGAAAATGGAGGCCTGGAACCACATCCTGGGAGGGAAGGATGCCAACAAAATATTTGTGGGGCCCATCACTGGCATGAAATGCATAAAGTAGCCCCTCATCTTTTTGGTGGGCTGGCAGGGAGTCATTTTAACCTTGATGTAATAACTGTCCCAAAATACTTTTCTGAATAGCCTTACAAAAGCTGCCAGGCAAATCTTTCATAGCTTTAAGCCTTACTGGTATTTTCCAGATAACGTAATTCTCCTTTTTCTGGGCCATTCCTAACATACTACAGGCACACTGCATGACTGCAGAGGCAGTGGTACAACAAAAGGTTTGCCAAGGCTGACTTCCTCCCTGGCACCGAGTTCGGGGAATTCTGGCCCCTCACCTTCACAAAAAACACCAAAAAAGTAGGTGAAGCTGAGGAAATAAGCTAAGATTCAGCTTTCCCTCTGATAAAATAAAAAAAGCCAAGTCTCTCTCTTCAAACAGTTGGACTTTGATTTATGTCTCCAATCTGTGCTTCTGTGGACTAAAACCAGGAACTAATTTTGATGTCCTAAATAAATCCTGATGTGCACATTGCCAGCAGTTCCCTCTTTAGTGAGCTAGGAAGGACTTAATGATCACTTCTGACTGAAGATGTTTGTTAAACATCCGTATTGCAATCCTTTTAAACTTCTACAGAGCGAAGCAGGTGCACAGCAAGATACAGCAGATAAGGCTACACTGTATGAATTTATAGCCCATTTATAGCTCGAGCCAACAGTCAAAAAGATGTGATGACAGACATTGGAGCTCATTTGATTTTTTTAAAATAAATATTATTAGTGACTCAGGATTAAATTCTGCAGTTCTTGCCTGGACAAATCTGCTGAGTTTTCAGTTCTGGCACACTGCAGGACATAGATGTTGATTAAATCTGAGTGAAACTGGAGGTTTCAAAACTATCCCTTTTGCACCCAAATGTAAATTTTGTAAATGGAAAAAAGGAGAGGCAAGAAAAAATCTTTAAAAAAAGCACAATTCCAAGTATACAAGAGCCCTCTTAAAGATAAACTTGAGAAAAAATATGAAATATATTTTTTGCAGTCCAAGGCAAAAAAGCCCACTGTCTCCAGTGACATAGATATTTACTTTATGGTAACCATCTGACATTTCCACTATGGTTTCAATGTCATCAAGGGTCTGAGGACTAATTCAGGCACACAGCTGCTTTGTTTTGCATTAGATTTTTTGATTTGCACACACAATAGTTAAGGAAACACACTTTGTATTTGTGTTGTGCCTCTGTATAGTGAAGCTCGTCCAAGTCCAGGTTTGTTAAAAATCACAGGGATTAATGCTGGGCTTGGCAGTGCTGGGTTAACAATTGGACTCGATCTTAGAGGTCCTCTCCAGCCTTAATGATTCCAGGACCCTAAGTCAATAGAGATTCTTCCATCTAATTTTTTTAAATACTTCCAGTATTAGTCTGCAAGGTCTGATTTCTGAATACTTATTCCTGTTACAAAACAAATTGCTTCATTATAATATTGCTTGAGCTACTCATTAGTCATTCATTTGAAATGATTTTGAATACAATTTTATTTTCCTTCTAGAGGAACACCACATTTTTCACAAGTGGAAGAGAAGCAAGGAGTTTCTTCAGTGGGATACCTTTAATCAGAACCTGCATTCTTGTTATTCAGCCATTTAATCAACCCTCACCATGACAAAACCTTCATTGGCTTCAGCAGCTTTATCCATATAAGAACCTGAAGAATTCATTGCTTGGCAAATATTATTACAGCAGGGGATAATTATATATCCCACAAAAAAACAAAACAACAAAACAAAACAACCCAAACCAAAACAAAACAAAAAAATCAAATGGCCCAACAAAAAAGTAAGCCAAAGCCTCTAGCCCTCAGTGTTCATCCTTGACACAGCCAGCTTCATTTGGTCCCTCATTTGTGTCTATAGTAACCAGCTGCAAACAGATCGAGGAAGGGCAGCCCCTGCTGTTAAACTTCCAGTTCAGCATATTAAGACCATCACAGCCTTAGCTCTATAAAAAGCCACAGGGAATTAGTTCAAGGTCTTTCCTTGCCATTAGGAAAAAATAGCAGATGGCACTGAGTCCTTCTCTAAACAACTGGCTGAGAAATGGTAGAGGGACCACAGGAGGTAAGACAACACCCCATGGCAAGGCAGGGGGCTCCTCAGTGAAGAGCTTTGAGAGAGTTCAGATGAAAGTTCAGCTTTTGTGACTTCTCTCTGCAGGGAGCAGCAGCTCTCCAAACAGGTGGAATGAATAAGCAGATGAGAAGGAGGTAACACCAAAGGGAAAAATCTGTCCCTATTTAAAACAGAGGAGAACTGAGATTAATCATGAAATTCAAACTAAAACAATAAGGCAAACAGCTTCAGATTTTGCAAAATTAACTACAGAAGGCTTAAACATATCCTCAAATCTCATTGCTGAGGGAAGCTGAAGTGTGTGACTTTATAATTAAACAGCAATTAATCAGTGTCAAAAAAAAAAGAAATCCATGGATGAGTTATTTTGCCTCTGCTGTCAAGATAGAAAAATGATAATACTTTAGGGCTCTTCACTTAGAGAAAAGTGAAGGACTCAGCCCACCAAAAATTTTTGACTCACCTGTCCCTTTGTTTTTCTTGCAAGACAGGAAGAGCTCTAGGTTCAACAGACAACATAGACAGACACAGAAGGTAGAGAACACATCTATCATCACATGAATGAGGCTCTTTAGGCTAATCCAGAGCAGCCTAAATTACAGAGGAAAGTTAGATTATGGAAACAAACACTCGGTTTATAGTCCCATTACTCACCATCTTGGCTTTTGTGATAAGTCCAAGTGATGCAGCGCTGGTTTCCCCAACAGCTTTGCTAATGAGCTGCAGTGCTTGCACTACCTGGGAAGGACAGAGCAGGCATTAAATGCACTATACACAGCTAACAGCAGCCAGGAGCTGGTGACAAGGTGGGTGCAGTCTGGTGTCCCTCTTCTCAGCATAAAATCTCGGAGTATTTCTTCACTCTTTCATGATCCTGAACATA
>WAAG01038516.1:256-19261 GCA_013390105.1 Tichodroma muraria | reverse complement strand
CGGGGGCGCCGGGGGCGCGGCCGCGCGCGCGCGCGGGCGGGGTAAGATGGCGGAACTGGGGAAGAAGTACTGCGTGTACTGCCTGGCCGAGGTGAGCCCGCTGCGCTTCCGCTGCACCGAGTGTGCCGACATCGAGCTCTGCCCCGAGTGCTTCTCGGCGGGCGCCGAGATCGGCCCGCACCGCCGATGGCACGGCTACCAGCTGGTGGACGGCGGCCGCTTCACCCTCTGGGGCGCCGAGGCCGAGGGCGGCTGGAGCAGCCGCGAGGAGCAGCTGCTGCTGGACGCCATCGAGCAGTTCGGCTTCGGCAACTGGGTAAGGGCCGAGGGGCGAGGGACGAGGGGCGGGGGCGATCCTTCTCCTCGGACCAGCGGCCCTGACAGCAGCTCCGGGGGCGCGTCCTGCGCTGCGGACTACGGGCTGCCCCTGTCTCGCCGGGCGGGCTCCCCGCTGGTCCGAGGAGCGCACCCGGCAGCTCCGACCTGTCGCTGCTTGAAGTTCTGCGTTTGACTCCCGTCAGCCCGTCCGTGTCACAGATCTTGCATCTGCCTCTTACCGGTGCTCGGCCTTTGCTTACAGCATGTCCCAGCTGCGGGCTTGCTGCTCGCCTTCAGTGTCACTGCACAGCCAGGCTGGGTTTTAAAAAGCGGCATTAAGAAAGCATCATTTCACAATCACAGAATGGGTCAGGTTGGAAAGGACTACAGTGGGTCAGCCCAGAGCACATTGCACAGGATTGCATCCAGACGTCTCTTGACCATTTCCGGTGAGGGAGACTCCACAGCCTCTCTGGGCAGTCTGTCCCAGTGCTCGGCCACCTGCACAGTGAAGCAGTTCTTCCTCATGTTCATGTGGGACTTCCTGTGCATCAGTTTCTGCCTATTGCCTCTTGTCCTATTCCTTTGCACCACACAGCAGAGCCTGGCTCCATCCTCTGACACCTCCCTTCAGAGCCTGATGGACTTTGGTGATGTCCCCTCTCAATTGTCCCTTCTTGAGGCTGAACAAGCCCAGCTCCCTCAGCCTGTCCTTGTAAGAGAGACGCTCCAGTCCCCCAGTCATCCTCATTGCCCTCCGCTGTACCATTTAATTAATTTTTGATCGATTTGATTTGTTGTTACTTAAGTTTTGCTTCATTAAATATAAAGACTTCTTCAAAACCTTAAAGTGTACAATCACTGCAGCTTGCTTAGTTCTTAAATAACTAGAAAAGAATAAATATTGTTACTCTTACAGTAAATACTGTTTGTTTATTTCCATGTTGCTCCTCTGTAATGTTATATAAACAAGCAAAACCCAAGCTGTACAGCGCTATTGGTGTTGGCTTGGGACTTGGAAAGCTTGCTGGTCATGGAGAGCTGGCTTTGTGGGAATGCCGTGGGTGCTCAGGAATCACCATGTGGTGCTGTTTCCGTGGCTTACCTGCCTCCATGCGCTGTAAACACTCGTCCAGAGCTGAAATCACAGATCTGATAGAAATATGGCCAGTATTGCTAGAAGAGTTTAGGTACCGGGAGTTAGCTTTTGAAGAGCAAGGAAAAAAGTCGTGCCCTCCTCTGAGTGCTCATTATGCTGGGGATGTAATGGGAATCGTTTTATCGCTCCTCCTTTTTGTCTGCTTAGGAGGACATGGCTGCTCACGTGGGAGCGTCCCGAACACCTCAGGAGGTGATGGAACACTACGTGAGCATGTATATCCATGGCAACCTGGGAAAAGCCTGCATCCCCGACACTATTCCGAACAGGGTGACGGACCACACGTGTCCCAGTGGCGGCCCGCTGTCTCCCAGCCTGACGACGCCGCTGCCGCCGCTGGACATCTCGGTGGCGGAGCAGCAGCAGCTGGGGTACATGCCGCTCCGCGACGACTACGAGATCGAGTACGACCAGGACGCCGAGACGCTCATCAGCGGCCTCTCGGTGAACTACGACGACGACGACGTGGAAATCGAGTTAAAAAGAGCTCACGTGGACATGTACGTGAGGAAGCTCAAGGAGAGGCAGCGGCGGAAGAACATCGCTCGAGACTATAATTTGGTACCGGCCTTCCTGGGCAAGGATAAAAAAGACAAGGAGAAAGCTCCCAAAAGAAAGATCACAAAAGAAGAGAAGGAGTTGAGGCTGAAACTGAGGCCTTTGTACCAGTTCATGTCTTGTAAGGAGTTTGAAGACTTCTTTGAGAACATGCACAAGGAGAGGATACTTCGAGCGAAGATTCGGGAGCTGCAGCGGTATCGGCGAAATGGGATCACCAAAATGGAGGAGTCGGCAGAGTACGAGGCGGCCAGGCACAAACGGGAAAAGAGGAAGGAGAACAAGAACATAGCTAGTTCCAAGAGGGGGAAGGAAGAGGGTAAAGAAGGTGAATTTGCTGCCATTGAAAACCTGCCTGGCTTTGAACTCTTGTCGGACAGGGAAAAGGTGCTCTGCAGCTCTCTGAACTTGAGCCCTGCACGTTACGTGACTGTAAAAACTATCATCATTAAAGACCATCTCCAAAAAAGACAAGGAATTCCTTCAAAGAGTCGCCTTCCCAGTTACTTAGATAAGGTACTGAAGAAAAGGATTTTAAACTTTCTGACAGAAAGTGGCTGGATATCCAGGGATGCTTCCTGAAATTCAGCTGATCTGATAAAACACAGCAGAGGCCCATTACAGCCTCAAGGACTCCATTATTTTTCCCTTCCCCGCCCCAAAGATACAGAAACCATGTTGCTTAAAAACACAAAAGAGCAAATACATAAACCCCCCACAGTCATCATGATCCATGGTGGTTCAAATAGACTTTTGCTTTGGATCATGGAAAATACTTAATTGTGAAACTTCTACATTGGATTTCAGTGCTTTTGGTACATTATTAGAACAGATTTTTTCATGTGAATTTAAGCCCAGTAGTCCCAGAGTAGTTGCTTTAGTCCGTACTATTGGATAAATGAATATCAGTGTAATCCTTGCTTTTCTTTGAAGGTAGGAGATAGTTTCCAGCAAATGAAACTTTCTTCACCCTTTGTTTTGTTTTTTGTTTTTTTTTTTTTGCATAATGCTGGCAGCAAAATGAAGCTTACAAAAGTCCTGTGCTCAGGAGCAGGTGAGCGGGGACTTTTGTGACCGTTGCTAAGCTTTCAGAACATTCTCCTTACTAACTACAGCCAAGGCATGAGCACACTGGAATGAGAATTCCTGTCGAGAATACAGCAGGGGGGAGCCGTGGCAGGGAGTGGAAGGAAGGAAGGAAATGTGGTAGGTGAGATGCCTCCAGGGACTTGTGCTGTGGAGGGGAGTTCTTGAAGAGCTCCCAGCTGATCCAGGCATTGCTTTGACCTGAATTTCCTGAAACAGACCCCTCTGAAGCTTTGAGGTTTCCTGCTGGTACTGGAGTGTCAGGAATCCCCAGCAGCTGTGTTGCTCTGCTCCAGAGGAGGGGTCAGCTGCAGCAAGGTACCTGATTTGGGCCAGAAATGGGGTTTGGGAGAATAGGCAGTGAGGTGTTTGGCAGAGAAGTTGGGAACCACAGGCAGCAAAATCAGATTTTCCTTATTGGGGGAGCCTGCTCCTCCTCCTTTGGGATCTTAACTGCTGAGCCTGTACGGGCTGAGGAGGTGTAGCTGCCTCCTGAATTTCGCTGGGAAGTCAGAGAAAGGGAGCAGGATTCTCACATGGCGTATGATCGCTGAGATTGGTCTTTAAAAACAAAAGTAACAATGGATGCAGATTTGATCTAAATGCACAAAGTGTTCCTAAGTTTGGAGTGCTTAATGCAGCCACTGTAGGGTTCTAATTGCACATACTTTGAAACGTACTGGCCCAGGCACATTGAATCTGAATTTACTGACCCGTAGAAGAACAGTGCGCTTTGGGAGGGATCTCCTCCAGTTCTGACAGCTGCAGCCTGGAGTGCTGCTGGAGCCGGGCGCCAGCTGGGATGGAACAGTGGGAAACACAAATGCCAGACCCACAGTACTGTTCTAGTAAGATCTATTGATTAAGGATGCTGAAGGAGGGTTAGAAAAAGATTTTTATGCCCATTTCATCCTTCAGTTCCTATGCTGGTATTTAACCAAATGAATAAAAAATGGTGGTTGCCACATGGAAGATGGCACAGTTACTTGTGCCTAAGCCTCTCTGCTGGTCATGTCTGGAGCAGGAAGCTGTGACTGGAGGCAGGCAGGGCAGGTCTTCTAGAGTGCAGGAGTACCAAAACTTGGAACCTGACTGGCTTCAGTATGAGTGCAAGATCTGGAAATGTCATCTTGCTTTGATGCTTTTGGCTGTAGTCAGTGAGGATACCACAAAATCTTAAAACAGTATTAATTCTGCAGTTTGGCAGAGGTATTCTGATCAGAACGGGGTTTCATTTAATACATCCAGCATTACCAAACTAGTGTTACCAGTGAGTTGAGAATAAAAGGGGTAAAACTACAAAGCCAGCATTTCTAAGGAAAACAACCAAAACCAGTGCCTTTTTCTTTTGAGCTTATGATGTTGTGTCCTTTCAAAAAAGGTAAGGGCTATGTCCTCTGGGATGTAATACTTTGTTTGGCTTATCTGTAAGTGGTTTGTTGTGGCATACTCGAGACAAAACTGGCTCTTCTTGGCAGCAGTGGAGCTAACTGCAATGCGCTGAGTAGCTTTAATAACCACTTCCACCCTATATGCATGTACAAGCAGCACACAAATTCATAAGGAATTGAATTATTCCTTGGTTATTTTCTCTGTCCTACTCCAGTGGGAAGGAAGCTCAGTCTTTCTTTCCAGCATTCTAGTTATGCAATTTGGTTCTTCCTGTAACTTGTTACCTAACTGCCATAACATGTTTTTATGAAGCCTCAATTCTGCATGTAGCTGGGAGTTTAAGAGAATTCTTTGGTTTTGGTTCTTCTGTTTGTTTTTTTTTCCCTCAAATCTGTGATTTTCATATTTCTACACTGTTTTGGCACATCTAAGTTAAACTGAAGCAATAGCGTAAAGCCCGTCTGAACAATAACTTAGGAAAAAATCTAGGCACCAATGAGTCATTTAAATGTTGAAGTGAATTCTGCATTTACACTTGGTATCTTAATTCCTCAGCCCCTCCAAAATGTTTCTTTGGTGCTAGATGTAACTTATTGAACATCAAAATGAATGTAAAATAAAGTATTTTTAATGTATGCAATATGGATATCAATATTTATTTTGTACTTGCAAGCTAACTCAAGGTGGTAAATGTTTGCTTTAGCAAATACTAGTCCCTTGGAAAGGGCTTCTCTAGAAGCAATGTCTCATTGTCAGCTATGCTTTTAATTTTAAAGGTGACTTGCACTAGAGGATGCTGCTGTTCCATATTTCAAATGGAACTGATTTAGTCTAAGCATTCCTTTGTTATGAGCTGCTGGTTTTCTGTTTGATTGCTTATAAATTGAGATGCAGTTAATGTTAATCCAGCAATTTACTACAGCTATGCTGCTTCTCTTCTGTGGTGAAGGGCCTGAGATGGCAAAGAGCTCTTTCAACTTGTATTTTGTGTTGATCTGGAAGTGCTTCCTGTACTGTACAAATAACTCGGCCTTCATGTTGCTAATGACAAGATGTTTTATATGCTTAATGCTCTTGACTTTTCTAATTAAAGTTATTACTAATGATAATATCTGTCTTAACAGCACTGATGTAAGCCTGTAAAAAAGCAACACTCTCTTAAGCTGTTCGAAAGACTGATCTTGTGCTCTGGGTAGGGGCTGTGCTGCGTGTCCCGTCCCAGCACTGTGCTGGAGGGAGCCTCCATCTCACTCCGTGTGCACTGCCCAGCGCTGGGCTCGGACGCTGCAGAGTGTTCTGGCTACAGCCCCTCTTCCCCCTGTTCATGGCAGGCCCAGCAGGCAGCGAGAGCAGTGTTTGTAGGTTTGCACTAGCCTGACCATGAACTGCCTTGGAAATCACCCAGACTAAGCCCTCTGCCATTACTCTCTTGTGCGGCCGCTGCGCTCGATTCCTTCGTACCTGGAACAGGCTTCATGAACCTGCTGGTTTACTCTTCTCACAAAATGTTTCTGCGTGTGCCCCAGTCACTCCTAAGTGATGACACATTAAATACTGTGAAGCAAGATACCCCATGAGCATGCTCAGCTCATCAGCTTCTTTCTTCCTTAAAGGGAATGTTGCATTCATTGGAAGTTTACATTTGTAGCTGTGCCAGACACAAACGCCTGTGCTGAAGTCACACAAAGCCTAACTGATGTTGTGCACACAGCTTTTTACTAGATTTTTGCATTGTGTATTGGTAAATAAACTTGTATTAAAGTTTCTTTCCATGACTGATTTAACAATGTAGCTTGGGCAATGAGGAAAATAACTTAAGTCTTTGCAATAACAAGTGGAAATGCATTGTAGCTAAATGTGATGGGTGGAAATGTAGTCCATGAGGTAGCTAGTACTGGTGGTAGCTTTGTTGGGTGCTTAAATTTCAGAACTACTTTCCTCTGTTCTTTTATTTCTTCAGTGCTCCTCCTTCCTGGGCTATGGCAGTGCACAGGCGACTGGAGCTCTCCATAGACTGACCCGCTCCATGCCAAACCTCTCTGAGGGCAGGCCAGGGAAGGGGAACCACTTAAATGAGAGACTTGGTTACCAGCTTTAAAGGTAAACCTTGTGCAGAACATTTAACAGGACCTAGTGTTTAAGAACACCCTGAGTGAATTGATGTAGTCCAAAAATGACAGTTTGTGTGAAGCACGGGGAAGCTCGTTAACAAAATCTTCATCTGCTAGGGAACAAGGTGTCACTTTAACTCCCTATTGGAAAAACTTCTATACTAAGGACATTATTATTACATTTAGTTTAGATCCAGAGGGACTGGGAGGGGACAAAACAACACGACAGTTCTTAAAAGGTATATAAAATGGAACCTGGTCCCTTTTTGACATCAGTTGTGAGAATGGGTCCCAATCAAAGTGCAACAAAACCGCGTCTTCAATGCTACTTCACACAACTACAGCGTGCTCTTAAACCCAGCTGGGAAAAAGATATTTCCAAATTCAACTTCAGGATATGGAATCCCCTTTTTTCCCCCTGTATTTTTAAACTCGATCTTCACATTTTTTTCCTGTACTTGATTAGTTTAAATAATTAAGAGTGTAGTTGTCTTCATGCATCAAAAATTTATTCTTCCTCTGCTTGGTCGAAGCATTTTTTGAGTTAAGACTAACATGACCACCTCCACACAGTTTTATGTACTTAGGCTGTTCCTGGTTAACTGTTTAATTCCCATGAGGGAAACCAGCACTGGGAAAAATGTCTTAAGGAATGAGTAATCACTTCTCACCATGAGTAGGCCCAGTGTTCAGTAAGCTCTTGGCAACTCTGCATCTGAACCACAAAAAATATAATCAATACCTCATATTAAGGTAAGAAGCTCCTTAATCCACAATAACCAGAAACATGGTTTTAAAAAACTCAGATGTACTTACTTTTTACAGGGCTAATAACTTCCCTAAGTTTGAAGATTCTGTCCTGTGTGTTAATAGTGTGGGCTTTCAGAATACAAGAGGATGGATCCTTTGTCACTTGTGTAATTTACCAGGTTCCACCCACTCCTATCCAGGTGAACAGACAAATGTCTTTCAGGTAATCATGTGCTGTATTTTAGCCTGATTGTGCAGGATTGGGAGCAGCAGGTGGAGTTAGGCATGGCAAGAGCTGCACGGGGAAAAGTTCTGGTGCAACCTAAGATCCAAGCTGAGTAAATGTAAGAAATAACAAAAATTCACACTTTTGTTTTAGCTACTTACATGCAATTATTTATGTAAGTCTAAAAGGAATCATATACCAAACTCTCAGCAGCTCAGTCCTTTGGGTGTTCTGGCTCTCAGCAGGATTGTAACTACAGCTTGTGTAACAAACTGATTGTAAAGCTGGAAGTTACAAGACTATAAAAATTATTTAAACCGATTTATACAGCATTAAATTAAAAATCCAGAGATAGGATAAATTCTATTGCTTCTTCAATGCCATACAAGTATTAGATGGTTTTCTTGATTCAATGTTAGTACAGGACAAAAAGGTTGAACAATTACAAAAGATATCTAATCTCCACTGCCATTTATTTACAGTTCAGAATTCACACAGGTTTCAGTTTCGTTGTTGAGAGATTATTTTTGAATAGACAAAAGAGGGCATTTATCACATCAGTGTATAAAAGCTGATGGGTGCTTCCAGAAAGCAGGTTATTTGTACAACGTCACCCACTTCTGCAATGTGAGATTCTACAAAACCAAAGGAAGTGTTTGAACCACTATCTGCATTTTCAATCTACACACAGTGATAAACTTGAAATCGCAACTTTCTTGTGAGCATTTCATTCTTTCCAATTTAATTCACCTTCTCGGGAGCAATAGTTGTAAAAAACATTACCTAATCTAAAGCATTAGAGGGCTTAATGGCTCTTGTAGATCACACTGAAGAAGAGCTTATGGAACAGTGATGTTGAAGGCCACTAAGCAGGAAAATTTCATCAGTTACTTCATTTTCACTGGGAGACCTCAACCAACTCATTTAAACCTCTCAGGGAGCAGAGGAACGAGGGAAGCATGGCGCGAGAGAAAAACCATCCAGCTGTTTAATAGTTGCATGGCATTTGAAACTCTCAGCTGGAGCAGCTAAGCCTCCTTCACGACGCCCACCAGGGCGGGCCGCAGCGTGCGCCCGTGCAGCTTGTAGCCAATCTTGGATACCAGCGCGACAGTGCCAGGCTCCTGCCCCTCCACGGGAGCGTGGAACAGCGCTTCGTGTTCATAGGGATCGAACTTGGCTCCGACAGGGTTCAGTCTGAGCAGGCCGTGCTTTTTGAACACTTTCTGAATCTGCATTTCTGTCATGACAAGACCTTCATATAAGCTCTTCAAGTGAGGATTTTCGTCCTTAATTTCTTCTTTTGGAACGCTTTCCGTTGCTTTCTCCAAAATGTCTGCAACTTCTAATAAGTCCTTACAGAAGCTCTGGATCCCTGAAAATGTATAAAGGAAAAGAAAATGGGATTAGTCCACTGAGGGAAACAAGTGTTAAAAACCCCTAACCTCACAACCCCAAAAACTACAGCAAAAATCTGCACTCTTAGACTTTTAAGAAGATACGTGATACTATAATCATTTGGGGTAAAATACCCTTTCCAGTTTTGGATGATAATGAAGAACTATTACAGATACCTTGAAATCCACACCATCTCCTCTACTTCTATGGAAAAAAAATGTGACTTCAACTCAAAAGAGTTAAGTTATGCTACTGACCTAACAATAACAGTTAAAATTCTTACCAAAGTTACCAAAACCTTCAGATGACTTCATGTAATTTCCTCATGTCTCTCTCATCACCTAATGTTCAAAGCATTATGTTGCTCTAGTCCGACCCTTCAATCTGATGTCATAAAAAGATTTGCAGAAGACAAAGTGTGTAACCAGACTGAAGAGTATTTCAAGAGATGAACAAGGATTTTTCCTTAAATGAAAAAACTTGCACCTCTCCCTCCCACTACAAACCTCTTTTACAGAGTCAGCAGCTGTGCCTTGCAAATACTGAAAAATTTCCAAGTTAATCAGAGTCCTTGTCCTGAAGCTGTTCTCTGGCTCACACTAAGAGAATCTGGACTAATCTCACTTAAGGCATTAGTAATCAAGAAAAAAAATCAAAACAAGTTCAGTAAGATAACACATTTCTACACAGAGGTAAGCACAGGACAAACAGCACTGAGTTTCGGTTTGGTTTTTGGTTTGGTTTTTTTTTAAGCCAGTCAGCCTTTTTAATTCTAGCTCACGTTTTGGACGCTGTTTTTTTTTTACTTACCAAGAACTGATATGACCATTACCAGAGGCCAAGAGGTTTAAACAAAAAAAAACCCCACAACAATGGAGGCACCTTACAAGATCTGTGGGGATCAGCTAGTTCTCAGGAAAGGGTCTCTCTAACAACTGCACAACTCTGTAGAGACTCAAGCTCCTTACAGAACAGTAATTAACAATGTCCAAGTAGTTCCAAAAATCTCAAAAAAACCCATCATGATTTTAAACTAAAAACCAGAGCTGTGGTTGGGGCTTAACTATACCAAATATAGATAAATCAGCTGTCTAGTCATCTGGATCAAACCAAAAAACTCTTCAGAAGGTGTTTTGGTTCTGTTTTTTATTGTGTACATTATATTGCAAATATCTGTGACTGCAACTCAGAATTTATGCAAGTCTCAGAAATGAGTTTCTCTTTTTTCAACAGAACAAGCAGTCATGCACAAGCAATCAAACTTATAGATGATGTGATAATATAAACCTAGATTACATGTAATCTAGTTTTCAAGATAAATTCACTTCTATTGCAGCACCTCTGAGTTCAGACATGACTCCAGCATTAGTGAAACAATGGTTATTGCGTATCATCCTCAGGACGAAGCACTCAAACATCCATGAAAAAGAATGCAAGGGTACTATGTACTTTTTCTTACAGTACACATTAACTGAAGACCCTGTATTCAGAAATTCAGAGAATTAAGCTATACAGCTGTGTATGGTGTGTGGTGAAAAAGAGCAACTCATTTTTCGAGGCAGAGTGGCAGTCAAACACCAGGATAAAACAGCACTCTGCTGCTGCAGCGTTTGCACACAATTTCTGGTTTACAGGTTTATGTTGGAAATATCAAAAAGCTAACTTAGGTATTACTAGCCTGGCTCTTGAAGGAAGGTGTGCTTCTAGCACTCCTCACAGCCAGTGATTGTGTATTCCTAGCACTGAAAAGAATCCATTCATTTATTACTTCTATTTGGAAGCTATTGCCTTCAACAGTTATTCAACTGTAAAAGGCTAAAAAAAACCCTACAAAAATATATCAAAATCAAGAAAGAACCAAATTCATAACAAACATTAAGAAAAAGAAAAAAAACAAAAACAAAAACCCCCCCAAAAAACAAACACCCCCCCCCCCGCAAAAAAAAAACACCACCAAAAAACAACACACAACCAAAAATCCAAATCAGAAGGCAAACCAATATTCCATGCACTTGGTCAGGTCTGAGACCAAAATATGTGAAAAAGACAAACTTCAGGCTGCAAAACTTACTAAAAAATGCACTAATGCAGTACACATTGTAGGAAACTAGATACCAAATTTAAAGAAAATGTCATCTGTTGACTTCAGCAGTTTAAGTCTTGCCCTTGGCTGGGGAGCTGGTCACAACTCTGATGCAAGTTGAGGAACTGTTCAAACCTCTCTGCCTCAAATGCATTTTTTAAGCAAGTAGTCAGAATCACTGGGAAGTACAACTTGTCAGTACTGCAAGGCCAATCAGCTTCATTTTTCCAGGCCTTGCATTTCCTGGGTCTTACTGAGTGAACACCAGAGGAGCCTCCACTGACCGTATAACTTCGCCTCTTCTACCAGTTTCTGGCTTCTTTGCCTCACATTTTCTGCATCTGCCAAGGCACGCTTGTACTTCTCCTAAAGAAGAAAAACCAGTAACAGAAGTTATTCCTCCTAGTCAGGCAGATGACAATAATTCACATATTCAATACAAAAGAGCATTTTAAACAGTTTCACAGCCTAAATCCACTATTTAGGGTAATCTGAAACAACATGCCAATTATCACACTGTCCCTCCTACCGAGGCAAAAGTTTGCTTCACTTCACAGGGACAGAAATGAGGGAAAGGAAATCAGATGGTTTTTCAAACTCTTTGTATTTGTCAACAGATTACTGGAAAAAAGTTTTCACTCTACAGATAATATAAATTTCTGTGAACCCAGTATTTCTGCTTTTTCTGCTGTGTGCTCCTAGAAATCCTTCATGAGTCATGAGGTACACTGACACTACAGCAAATCAGATTCAACCCAGCCATGGAACCCATTTCTTCCCTCTCCATAGATATCACTGAGTACCTTCCAGTTTTCTCAGCCTTTACAAACTATGAAGCCTAACTCCTCGGTTGTTTAGGTCAAGTTCTGGTCTATTCCTAGAAATATGGCCATTTACCAGCAGATGTACTAAGATGTGAAATACAATAAAATTAATAAAATAAAAATTCACGCTGAGTGCTTTACCAACTAACCCTGAATGGTTTCCACCCTGAATATGCTTGAGCTTTGTATGCCAGTGAAGAATCTCAGAATAAAAATAGTCAACAAGCTGCCTGAAGAGCTGCATTAGGCAACCAACAGCTAACAAAGACATTAAATGACATCTCAAATTTTTCTTGTTGGGAAGGGCAACAGAAAGCAAACTCAGTCCACATATGATCCACAGGTGCTTGTTCTACAGAAGATTCTGGGCTACCTCTTGAAGTCTCAAATGCTCCAGAAAGACATTTTATATAAAGCACTCATTAGTGTCTTTGCTTAATGCCCACCTCCCACCTCTCAGGGCATCCTTCAGCTGCTGGAGCTGTGCACAGGAGTGAATGCAAGATACACGAGGTCACACAGAAGGGGTGTGACGCTTCACTCTCAAGTCTGAAGGGCTCTCCAACAGACAAGGTTTGAAACTTCTTAACTATGGCCTAAGTACACTACTGCATAAAAGCTAAGCATCATTAACTCTGACCTTTGGAAAGTCGGCAGCTGTTTCCATAAAGTCTACTCTTAACACACACAAATGCACACACCAGAGACACACTCACACCCTTCCACGGCTCCCAGAAATTACTTCTCCACTGAGTAAAACCTAGGTGAAAATCAGTAACAAATTTTCAGGCTGGAAAAAGTCCAATTCCATCCAGAAACTGGAAAGAAATTATCCAAGATCTTAATTTTGGACCAGGGATGCATCCCAGATCTTGTAGTACGTGTACTCAAGTTTTAAGAAATTATCAAATTGTGGATTTTATGCAACTAAACAGGAGTCACATAACTGTATCCAGACTGTGCACTGAGAACCCACAGCGCAGGTTCTTGGGCACATAATTTGTAACGCGTGCAACCCAATAACCCAGAGAGACTTACAGTAACTTCTTTTAGTTGTTCTTCCAGTTTGGCCTTTTCTTCAGCTAGCAGTTTTTCAGCAGAGCTGGGTTCCACCTTCTGCTCATTTTGGCTCTGACTCTGGTCCTCTTCCAAGTTCTGGCCAGTATTTTTCTGCTGTGTTGCTGCACAAAGCAGTCGTGGAGATGTTCTAAGGAAAAAAAAGATGGACATTATTCTTCTGTTACTTAGTTTGTAAGATATCAGCGCTTTCTAGACATACCAGACACTTTGACACATAATGTCCACAATATTCTCACATCAAAGCATGAATTCATACAATTCTAGGCCTGTGAATACTGCGTGCAGAACCCTCCGTCAGAAGCAGCAGATCTCTGGCCATTTAAACTATAGCAGAAAATAACTGCTCCAAGACATCAGCTCGTAAGTGTCCACTACCATCAGTTTATAGTCACAGAACTTGCAACGGGAGTACGTGTTTTCAGCATTGTGCTCTACCAGGAAACAAACTCCGTGATGCAATCGCCGGCAACAGCGTCCCTGAAAACACAGGCGCAGAACAGGGCTCGGCCGCTGGAGTGCCACCCCCCGAGCCGCCTGTCCCCGCTGTACGGCAAGCACGGCGGCAAGCACGGGCCTGCCTGCATAAAATATGGCTCTTCATCCCCTCCTGACGTGCCCAAGGCTGAGCGAGCCGAGGCACCCAAGGACGAGGCTGCGGGATCAGCGCCGCGCTCACACAAGGGCTCGTCCCCGCCGCACGGACACTCCGGGCCTGGAGCCCTCCAGGCTCCCCGCAGTGCCGGGCCGAGCCGGGCCGCTCTCCCCGAGAAGGGCAAGAGAGAGCAGCGAAGAGCGGCGGGGGATGTGGGGCGACCCCGGCCCGTCCCGGCTGTCGGACGGGGTTCCCAGGGCTTGGGACCCCAGCGCGGCGGAACCGAGCCTCGCTCTCCTCCCGGCCCGGCGGTGAGCGCAGCCCCGGCCCGAATGTCCGGTGTCGGGCGAGCGGCGCGGCGCGACCCCCTCACCTCAGCGCGACGCTCAGCAGCGGGAGGCGCGGGCGCAGCGCACCCCGCACGCACTGGGCCACGGCCGCNCCTATTCCGGGGCGCGGCCGAGCGCCCAGAGGGGCGCGCGCGCCTCGCCCCACCGTGACGCGCTGTGGGCGGGGCCGAGGGCGGGGCGCGTGCCGGCCGGCCATTTTGTCTGGTGACGGGGGGGGGCGCGGGATTCGCTGTCGCGCTGGTCCCGCTCGACGGCTCCACATCGTTCCATATCCCAGCTGTGACTGGAAGAGTTTGAAGATTTTAGCTCATTTTAAGTGCTGGATAACCCCGTTACCAGTAACACCTGTAGCGCCCGCCAGCTCTCCACAGAGGTTTCCATCCACGCAGGCTGGCTTTAACTGCTGTGTACGCTCTTGCTGGACAATCGTTTCATTAAATGAAATCTTGAGCTTTCCTTAAATGGGATAATGTTGCTAATCCACTAATGCCAGGTTTGGCCACCTGCTTGCGCAATATGTTTGCGCAGGTGTCCTGTGTGAGTGGCGGCTGTGGGAAACCTGCTCGGTGATACTGGGATAGCTGAACTCGGGCAGTTTTTCTGCTGCTTTGTCAATATCTTGTTAAAGGGGAGGGGGAAAAAAAATCAGGGTCACGTATTTATTGTACAGCTGTGAAGTCAAGTGCTAGATTATGCACAGATGCCTGAACACCAGCTGTTAGCCTGATTCCTGCATGCGTTTATGCATTCTCCAAAAGAAATATGAAGGATAAAGATGCAAATTCCGTAAGGAAGATTTGGTAGATGTTACATTCAAGTGAATAATTAAACTGTATACTGAAAAAGAAGGTGTAGAAGACATTTTTGGCTTGCTGCGTGAGAATCCTGTGCGACCTTGCTCGGTACAGAGGAACTTTGCCAGAGCGCACCAAGGTTCCAACGTGGCCTTTATTCAGCAGATCGGTTTGCCTGGGATGGGCTGTGTCACGGCCCATTCAGAAGGCAGGATAAATGGTTCATGAGGTCAGTGGCTTCATACCATGGCAAGTTTAGATCCCATTGAGTCTTATTTTGCTAATGGCTGTGACACTGGTACAGTCCCATGGCTTGCCTGTGCGGAACACAGCGAAGAGGAAGGTTGTGTGCCATGTCCTGTCCACATGGAGTGGTGGTCAATATCTGCTTTCTAGAAAGCTGATGAGCCACAAATTTCAAACATCATCCTCAGAAATACTGAAAGAAATAATTGAGGAAATTTGTTAAGATGATGTTGAGAAAGAATCAGAACAAGGAGAAAACCAAGAACAGCCGTAAAGGATGATACCCACAGAAAGCCATAAAGAAAAGAGACAAGAAAAGGCAATTGGATCTTTAGGTCTGATGTTTTTAAAATGTTTCCTGAAATGATTATTGCTTACAAAACCTAGACATCTCAACTTTCTTGTCCGTTGTTTTTCCCCACATCTTTGGTTGTAGATTCCTACAGATTTCAGCTTGTCTCCATTTCTTTGCTGCCCACCATCTTTGGAAGTTGTGCTTGATTAATGATTGATCACAAAATCACAGAATTGTTAACAAAAGGTTGAGAAGAACCCACCCCGTGTCTCAATAACTGAGGATATGTATTAGACTTAATATATCTGGAACAATATCCTTCTTGTATTAGAAGTCATTTACCCCAAATGACATTTCACTGGCCTTCTGCAAGTAACCTTTCAAGATAACACACAGTGGAAAAGCATTTTGTTGAGAGTCGTGGAAGTTGAACAGCTGTCTTGAAAAACCTGCAGCTGGCTTAGATGCTAATGGGTCATCTGCAGCTTCAGAAGAAGAACGTGCGAGTTTACTGGAGCTTGTTGGCATCGTGGCTGATGTTGGCTGTGAGTACTATTCCACTCAAGACTTTTTCATGTCTTGTTTTGACTCAGGCTATTGCAGGCTCTTCTGGTTTTATTGCAGTGTCAGCTCATGAGTTGGGTATTTTTAAACTCAACTACTGAGTATTCAGCATCTGTTGCTGGACCTGGTTGGCTGTCATAGTGTTCAGGAACAAGCACAGTTTTTTCTCATCCCGTCTTCTCCATATCAAGCGATCTTTAGTTGTTCACATAAATACTGGGTTTGAATATGAATTGAGGATAAGTAATGCTTATTCTGAATTTTAAACAGTCAACCATCTTCCCTGTACAGTTCACTCACTAAAGAGTTGGACTCAATGATTCTTGTGGGTCCCTTCCAACTCAGAACATTCTGTGATTCTATGAGCCAGCTGCTACTTTTCAAGTTGTGGTTTGAAAGTGACTCTAACCTCTAATTTCTGTGAGCTAGTGATAGAATCAAATAGTCAGGATAGCAATCCCACTTCCCCTAGTGGTTAACTTTGTGGTCTTGGGAAGTTATTTAACCTCATTTCTACATTTCTACAACTACAACTAAGGGCAGTAATCTTTCAGTACCTTACAAGAAAGTTGTGTAGTGAGCACGAGGGAATTTCGGTGATATTTTGATATCATTCCCATAATTCAAAATATCAACTGAATAAGTCTCTCCTTTATTACTAATATTGCACTTGCAGTTAAAAAACCCCATAATTCTTCAAAATGAGCAATACCACAAATGTAAGATTTGTGCTTGAAAACTTAAATGAAAAATTAAGGCATTTCTATTTCTCTAAGAAAACCCCCCAAACCTTATTCTGTCTCGTAATGCTAAGACATAGTTTATTGATATTCAAGCAGCAAACAGAATGTCATTACATTTGTGTTTCAGATATGAACTTTATTATTAATGTTTTGAGGGTAAAGGAAAAGGCTATCTTACCTTCTCCAATCAAATGTTATATCCCAGCCAGAACCAAATACTGAGCTGTGGTGGGAGCAAGCTTGGGGTGGGGGGGAAACCACCAAAAATATCTCAGTAAATATTCTAGCAGTGACCTTTCAGGCCAGTAACCAGGAAATACCTAAATCAAATTAAAAAATATTAATGTAGCTGTAGGACTGTTACTGAACTATATAGCAGTGAAGACAAACATTAGTACCTCTGCCCTTTAGAAAAGATCACAGATCAGACCACATAGCCACAATATTCCATAGTCCGCTCTGGGAAGATGCCTAGTGGCAGATCAAGGGACTTGTGTATAAAATAATAGCAATTTTTCTTCTGTAAGGGTTATCAAGACTGAGAATCAGATACTCCTTGGTTCCATTTCAGGGGGAGGACAATAAAGATTAAATCAATACTTGAATTCAGAAATTTTTAATCTTGAAATGCAGGTTGGGATGTGTGTGTGTAGGGAGACAACCTTATTTGCTTTTAATTAGAGCACTACTAAAATAGTTAATCTGTACATTTGGAATGATATTTTTTAATGTAAATGTTTTTAAAAAACTCTCCCAAGACTTAATGTGTAATGTGTAAACTTACATTCTGCCTGGTTTCTCCTTAGGCTGAAAATACAGAATCATATATCTTGCTCTGATTATAAAGAGTACTTTGGAGTTCCCACAGCCTTCTGCTTACTAGTTTGAACGGTGTATTTTGTAACCATCTTGTTGCCTGGAGAATGTTGTCGCTGTGTTGGAAAGCTAATAGCTATAGCCACAGGGCTCTGAAGAGCGCTAATTAGAGCAATTTAGAATAACAAAAGTTCTGTTCCTGGGAGGACACTGAAGTGTTCCTTCCCCAAAGCAGCATGCCACAATTTCAGAGGCAATTTATTGTAATATAATGCATAAGTCATCTGGTATCCCAAGGATTTACAAATCTGGCTATCTATTGCAGTTCTCTTAGCCCTCATGTTATTGGGGACACTCGTGTATGCCTTGTAGCATTCCTGGCGATATAAAAATGGGAAAACTCTGTCCATCAGGCATTGTCTATCTTACTTGATTTAGTTACCAGTCAGAACCAAGCTGTTCAAATGCACAGAAACAATTTACTGTCATGCTGATGTGGCTTTCCACCTTGAGACAAAATTATTGAGCATTGAGGGATGAGTTGTCAAATCCATTGTGATTCTCTGAGTGTGGTGTCATGGATTTTCTTAAGATTTTTTTCATAAAATCAATTGTTGCCTCTCAGCTTACCAGAACAATTGAACAGGAGGGGAGATCAGCTCTCTGGTCACATTCAGATTTGCCAAGAAGACAGCAGTTGTTGGTCTTTATTACTGTATGTAGGCTAACGATGGAATGGTACTTTGACATTCACATCTACATTTTCCTCTCTTAATTTTTCTTTAAGGTTTGATGAATTCGTTGCTGTGGGCTTGTTTCTGCTGCCCTTGTGTACAAGTGATTTGTATTAGTCAAAGTGAATGCTGTACAGTGAAGGATTGCCAGGCCAGATGCTGGCAAATAGGCTGCCAGTAGCACCATAAAAGCCTAAGGTGGCTATTTATTGCTCAGGTGTGACTTTCTCCTTTGCTTATGACATATTTTTTGTGATGACTGACGGGATGTTGAATGGCAGGGTTGGTTGGGCTGGTGCACGGAGCTCTGTTGTGTCACAATGTTTTAGGGCTCAGAATCCCAGTGCAGTCCCGTATTCTCTGAGCTCCCAGCTGGCTGACAAAGGGGGAATGCTCATTCTGCTGATGTTGTGCAATGGTTTTGAAAAGCTATGAATGAAAGAAGTGTAAAGCAAAATTTTAAAAATATTATTTTCTGCTTTTATTCAACTCTAGGAAGCAGCAAGGGCTTTTAATTGTATTTCTATGCCTAATTAATGAGGGGGTGAACACTCCTGTGGGACCACTGCTGTGCTCCATTTAATCCTAATCTGCCTAGAGGAGTCTGACCACAATGGGGACAAGGAGTTCAGCTAAAATTAGCTGTAGTGGGAGGGAATAAAAAGCTTTCAAAAATTTGCCATATAAATAAAATCTGCCTAACACATTTTTGGTACTCTGTGTGAAGATCACAGTCCCTGAAGCTGGGCCTGAACCTGTCCCTGAAATTCATGCTACAATGTTGCAAAAAAGTAATGATGAGGCCGTAAATCCAAGGGTGGTAAGGCCAATTATTTATTGATACAAAATGGCTACAGGAATAAGGGGCTAAGCTAGTCTCAGCCCC
>WAAG01038505.1:862-14192 GCA_013390105.1 Tichodroma muraria | reverse complement strand
TTTAATTATATAGAATTTATAATTTTGATGTTTTGGAAATGTTTTCACTTTTTTTTCCATTCAGTTTTCCATTTCTAAATAATTTCACATTTATTCAGCAACTTTAAGCAATAGTTGATGCAGAATATTGCAGAATTCTGAGGGCATTTTTGCAGATAATTTTCATTATTTTAAATGTGTTATTTTGTTTTGTGTTTACTTGTGAATTTACTGATAATTAGAATCACATTATATTTGTTAATATAATACTAAGTAGGAGAAGGATTTATTAGACATATTAAAAACTTATATGGCCAGGTTTTGCTGTAAAATTCTTGCCATCCTTGCAATTCAACAGTAATTTAGGGAGTTATACTGAAAGAATGAGAAGAAACTTTACCGAAATCCCTTTTTTAAAAGCATCTTTTAAAGCATGTATGCTACTTCATGACATTTCATTTCCCCCTTCTTCTCCAGAATTTACCTTCTACACTGATAAGTCAGACTTAACCCTTTAATGCTAACGTAGTCATCTAAGTGCATCAGATGCTGCTAGTTTTCTATAATTTATTTTCAAGTACTAATATTTTCTGAAGGTTACAGAATTCCTGTGTGAATTAACATGTGTTTAAATGTTATGCATGTAAAGTTTTTCTTTAAAAAAGAAAAACTCCCCTCTGAAGCTTCTCTTTATTTCTAAAGTGCCCCTTTAGCACTTTTCTAAAAAAGAAAGCTCCCCTCTGAAGCTTCTCTTTATTTCTAAAGTGCCAGGGTAATAAGTAAAAGTCAGCTTGGGAAGAAGTCACTGCCTACAGTATGGAAGAGGGGTATATTTTAGATGGCACACTGCAGCTTTGGGGCCAGGAGCTGAGAGACCTACTTCCTGAGGAAGCCAGTTTGGGAAGAGTGCAGTTCTTTGCCCTCCAGGAGGTCCAGATAAGCAGGAAGTGATCTCCACTGGCAAATTATTTTAAGATTAGATCAGTAGGGTGACTGGCAATAAACATAATCCTAGGTTTGAGAAATAAACCTGCAGTTCAGCAAACTGTTCTAGTTGGGTTGCTGACATCTGCCCTAGGGAGTCTGCACTGAAGTATAAAACGTATGATGCAATGGTGCAGAACAAATTACATTTAAAACAAATGAAGGAAAGGACGTCAAAATGCCCAGAAATGTCAAGCTTGGTAGAAAAGTAATGACAGGAAATGAGTTGAGCTAGCACTAGTAAGTTAGCAAGCATGGTATTTAGTCTTCAAGCAAGTATGAGGTTGCTACAGAAAAAAAAAAAATGCCTGGTTGTCCATGACCTCTGGAGGTTAGCCAAGGTATGGGTACAGTTACTCCTGCTTTTGGACAGGTCTGTTGGTCCTAAGCCCTTCCACCATACAGTTTGTGAGGGTGAATCCAGATATCATCATACAAAGGAAGGAAAATTGACAAAATTAGGAGTTTGGTGGTTTGAAGCATTTTGTTGAGACACATGTTACATTAAAACTAAAAAAAAAATAATAAATAGAAACCAAACAGTCGGGTGCTGATATTAAGGCAGTTCACCTGCAGGGGACATGAGCCAGGTGGGAGGTGGCAAGCAGCTTCTTAGTGTCCCACCAAGGAAGAGCTGATGATTGTATGTTTTATGGTTTCTGATATGATGATGGAGGATGGAACATACTTTTTGGGGAAAAGATCCTAGAAACTGTTTGTCTCAACTGCTTCTTCAAAATCTACAATCTCAAAATCAAGGAAATGCTGCGTAACGTAGAGGGTCCAAAGATAGCAAAATCAAAAATGTCTTGACAGTACTAGATTGTGGGGAACCTATTTATATCTCTTTCTATAGGAAAAGAACAATGAAAATAAATTGTATTGATTTCATTATTTTACATTCAAAGGATCTGCTGCAAACGCTTTTCAGGAGTTTCAGTGAGATGCATCTTTGTTCCAAGAAATTTTTCCTCTAAATTTCAAATATGACAAGATGAATGAGGATGACGCATAGTAAGAAAGATGCTGGGGTAAAGAGGAACAAAGAGCATAGTGATGAAATATTGCAGGGCTCAGGTTAGGCATAAGAATAAATTGCTTAAGATAATATAAGAAAAATAAAATGGTTACTGTGCTGTTTTGCCTACTCTGGTCAATAAATAATTTCAGTAATGTTGTGAGTATCATCCATCTTTATATACAACATCAAGGGAGAGCAACGACCTAAGACTTGTTGCTTCCTGGCTTCCTTCAGAGCCTCTCCTCACCCACGTGCAGGGTGGCACCTCTGCTTCCTTTGCCCAGTGCCCTCCTCGCTTAATCAAACTGTCTTGTGCTTCCCCATCATCACTGCAGAATCCGGGCTCTGCTGAAGGGGATGGGCAACATGCCACAGGTTTCAGCATAGCCAAGATTTTGCTTGAGCTAAGAGTAGAGTTATGCCATGTTTGGCAGGCAAGCCCTGCTTGCTCCATCTGCCAGCATGGCAGCAAGAGAAGCATCTGGAAATAGGGTCGGTGCTTCCGCCTTCCCCTCGCTGGGTGACGCTCATTCTGCCAGCCGTGGGGTTGTAGTGGGCACAGAAACAGTTTAGAGATGGGTTCAGAATGAAAATCTGGGCAGATAAGCAGACAGCTTTTGGCCAGAGGAGTCACAGTAATTCCTGGCAATAGAAATTGTCACAATAAAATGTGGCATTGCCTGCCAAAGGATGTTAACATTTATCAGACACCAAAATTGCTAAAGAGTAATACATAAGGAAGAAAGATAAAACTAAAAATTGAAGCATGCGCTGTGGATACTCCTTGGTATCTCATGGTCAGACCAGAAGCATTTAGTTTGCTTTTCACAACATAATATGGCAGGTCCTGCATGGTCATGCTTGACTGTGATATTCATGATTTCAGACACCATGCCATTAAAAATAATATAATTTATTTACTTGAACCACTTACAGTATTACATCTATTTATTTTTAGGAATACAAATGTTTCCTTCATGTACAAGATTAAAATGGCAAGCTTATTAATGACAGAGAAACTACAAGAAATTATTAATTTTGAAATATTAACATTGTAAACATTTTCACAGAAGTTTATAAAGCAAACACTCCACACTGACATTTTGTTGCCAGATTTTGAGTTTTGATTAAGGGAGGCTTATGAAATGTTTTGTTTTTTTTTTACCACACCAGTAATTCTCTTTTGAATACAGTTATTCTTTAGACTTTAAAATGAAAATGAAATATAAATTAATAGAGGCTTCATTTGTTGTAACAGAATATCAAAACCACATGTAATTTTCTTTTTAATTAAAAATTTAGTTATCTGAGAACTTAAAAAATAACTTCTATGTCAAATTTGAGTGACTAATTCAGTTCAAAACACTTTGAAATGAGCATTTGCTCATTTTAAAATAAAAGTGGAGCTTTATGCCTTTGCAGTACTGAAGACAAAGAAAAATTTGATATTAAATTCTCACCCATCTGATTGTGAAATAATGACCTTTTTGTTTAGAAATATTTTTCCTGTATATCTTCATTTGTAGCTACAAAGGGTGCACATGAGTAATGTAAATCAGAAGGCATGAAATATAAGTCTATTGCACTCTAAAATGGTTCCTTTATGAAATTCCTTTTACATCCAGGTATTTGTTCAGGTTTTCACATCCGAAAGCAAGACCATATATCTGATCCTGATCCCTTTAAAGCCAACTTTTCTGCTTGGGTTAAGAGAACTGAAAATGTGTTTCAGGTTTCAGGTGGAGCAATGAGATGTGCTACGGACACTCCATGCTCTATTTCAAGCTCAAGTGACTTCAAGCTCCTCATAGTCCAGGGCAAAGAATCAAGTTGCCCTGTATAAACCCTTTTTTTTCTTTGGTATTGGAAGTCAGATTGTTGGGAAATAGGTTTTGGACAAGACTCTGAGAAAGGACTAGGGGAGATGGCAGATGGTGCAAGGGTTATGGAGAAGCTTTGTCTTTTGTCTCGGCAGCACAAAATCTGCTACAAAATCAGGTAGTTGAGGGTGCCTTTTGATTAACATCTTATTTATGTAAGTGTGGACAATTTCTTCTGCTTGAAATTTTCTCCTTATTACTGATGAGCAGATGCCTGTTCTCTTGTTCCTACTTCCCCTTCTTCTACCTACCTCCTCATCCATGCCAGTCATAGCTTCAGATGAGTATTTGAGAGAAATTTATATAGTATGTGGCTGAAATGAGCTTATCTCTCCTGCAAAACTAATGTGAAAAGCTTGCAATTTTGCAAGATATGACCTTACAGAGGAGTTTGAAGCAGGTCTCTCTAGGTGCTTTCTTTAATTAGGGCATCAGGCCACAATCCTAGGGATACACTGAGTATTGAAATAGTTGTACAATTAATATCAATATAATTCCATCTCTCTATCTCTCAGTATAAATCTAATAATTTGATATTAATACCATATATTGATATTAATGGACCTGAGAGCAATCTGGTCTAATGAAAGTTTTTCCCACAAGGTGGTCTGTATGTCAAAACACAAATATTTGCTTAGTTCACCTTTATTTCCCATTTGAGGTGTGTAGATATCTTTTGGACATCATAGTGCTGGGTAGAGACAATTTGAGTATTGAAAGCAATGTATGAGTACCCCACTTGTTTTGCAGGGCAGACATGGTTGATACTTTGGTTGTACAATATAAACATGAGTGACATTAACCTTCTGCACACTCCAAATACTATTTTTAAGGAAAACTGCAGTTTGAAAGTTCATATAGAACGGAGAATAAGTTATACTAATGTCTAAAATGTTTTAATGTTTACAGAATGAAAGCGGCAATATGTATATTATAAAGGTCTCAAGCTTAGCTCTGATCTCTTATCATTTTTACACAAGTAAATTTACATAATTAACCCTGTTCTTATTTCAAAGAAGGTAACCCAGTGGTTATGATGAAAGAGGTTTCTGCCGAATTTCTTAGAGAGAAATTCTTGAATATTTTTAATAATAACCCTGCTAATATTTGGAATGACACTTTTCAAACAATTGTAATCGGTCAGTTAAATAGAAGATTTGTTTTTGAATTGACAGAAAGCTTATTCTATACCTTAATTAAATTCTCTAATTTCTGACAGAATGCTTTGACTAAAATGCTTCAATTCCCTTTCTAGTCTGGAAAGTTGAACTCAGAATTCCTTATAAAGCTGTGCTCATCACTTCCATAAAACCACAGAAATTCTTATTTTCTGTAAAATACTATTTTATAAGTTATAAATTCAGAGCTTTCACTTAGAACTATTTGAAAAAATATTCTAATCATGTTCTGATATACATTCTTTCTTGACAACTGAAGCTGTATTTAACACAGGCTTACAAAAATCCATTTAAAGACTTTGCTTGGAAGTGAGGAATACCTGTGGAGCTATATGAGCTCTGGAAGATATATAGAGAAAATCCATTCAAAATAGAAAGCAGGANAGAGAAAATCCATTCAAAATAGAAAGCAGGAAGATAAATCATCTCAGGAAGAACAAGTAAACAAAATTATATTAGAAATCCACAGCTATAAAATTACTGGTTTTTACTGCCTAGCCCAGGGTAAAAAAAGCCAAACAAAAAAAACTGAGACACCTGGGACCACAGAGTGATTTTTTTTTTTTGATTAGTAGGCCAGCATTCCCTCCTTTTTTTTGTTCCATGTTCTGTTTAGGTAAAGATGAGACAGAGAAGAAATGTCCTAGAAAATAACACAGAAGGGGAACATTATTTGTAAAATATTTTAAAACACATATGTTATATTTATTTTCCCCTCTGTCTGCATTTTATATATATATATTATTACCTTGTAAAAAAGCCTTCTTTTCTTCTGTGAATGAAAGCAGGAAGATGATAGGGGAGTGTCCCCTTATGGATAGCAAAGGGCTTCTTTTCTTACAATGGGACCTGTAGGCAGTGAGGAAACTGTTATTCCGGAAGTGTTGGTCCCTCTTTGTCGTTTCAGGATCATTGGTGGACTGAGTTGAACTTTTCTGCTTCTCACCCTGGCTTTTGACTGAAAAGGAATTTTGTGCTATCACAGTCCAGTGCCCATGGGGCCCCCCAGGGAGCCAGCAAGCTCCCCAAATGTGACGATACCTGGAATTACTATTTTAATTTTACTTTGACTTTAGTTTGCAAGTACCAAAAATCTACAGAAACAGCTTGTACCATGATAATTTAGGAACAAAGACATGCAGTCATGCACAATATCCTTTAAGATGAGTCTGTTTGAAGCTGGTGTGGGGCTTCCAAATGAGCTGACAAAAACCTGTTCACATTTTTTCACCTCACATAACCAAATTGCATGCATGCCATGCTGCTGAGAGTGCACCTTTTTCTGCATACTTAAGTGTTTAACACAAACTGCTTCAACACAGCTTAATGCCTTCTTGTTCTGATGCTAATATGCACTTTGAGAAAACTGAATATATACCCAAGTTTAAAAGGGCAAGGAAAAAAGAAAATTTCTATTTCTCAACTTATTTATTTATTTATTTATTTATTTATTTATTTATGTACTTATGTGCAACAGTTTTTCTAACAAAATCTTTTCAGGTATTGAGACTGATCATATCTGAGGTTGGAAGGAGAGTTGAAATGGCACTGAAACATTTAGTAGACATATTTGTTTGGCTAAGCAGTTCTAGCAGGTGAAATTTTTCTCTGTTGGACATTTTTGGTTAAATTTGTTTGTTGTATTCTTTTTTTAAGCCAGCCTTTGCTTAGGATGCAGCAGGAATTTGAAAGAAGTAATTTTCTTCGGGCTGCAGCTGAAGTTTTCAAGCAGAGTCCTCTAGGGTCAATTTTCAGGGTGTTTTCTTTGACCAAAGATTCCTGTCAAAAGTCAAACCAATCAGTTTTAGATGTGCTTTTGAGTATAAGATCTTTAATAGTCCTTTTAATTCTGAGAAAGGGCAAGGAAATAATAGCTGAAGATAAAGAAAATTTGAGAGAAGGATACTTAAATGACAAAAAGTAGTAGTTGAAAAATTAGAATTTCTTTTGATGTTTCTCTTCAGAAGCCCATTCTACTTGATGCAGCTTGGGATCTATATTTTATTTATCTGGTCTCTTACTGGTCAGACTATTTTTCTCTTTATGTGTTATTAAATATAAGTAGATTTGTACAGCTCGGTCTTCACAAACAGTCTCATGGGTTATATGCGTAAATAAGTTGTTTACTGGAGTTACCCAAACAATGAGTGAAATTAAGAGTATAATTCTGATTTATTTGATTAAAATTTGTTTTAGTTGTTTATTTTCCACTTCTGTGGGTGAAGTGGTTCAAACAAAAAACACTATGAAAGTAGCAAGCGAAAGTTCAAGGACAGAATCAAAAGTAACTTGGAGGCTTGCATTTCTTTGTGTTTTCTCTCAGAAAAAAAAAAATATCGAATTACCTGAATCTGTGTGGGAGAAGATACTGAAACGGATTTTGATTATGTGACCCAGTGATTCACCAAAGAAAGTTCTTTTGAAAAAAACCATCAAAAGTAGGCTAACTGGGAAATTTACCTGTGTATGAGTTGCTGGTACCTATGTTAAGCTTTAAATAAAATCTGTTAAGGAAAATGGTAGGTAGCATTGGGTGGGAAGGGTTAAAGATGGAGATCAGAATTATAGCAAAATGGTAATGAAAAATTTGTAATCATATTTATTCCTCTAACTTCTGTCTGGGCATATATTTCGATTTCCCAAGACCGTAACTTGCAGTTTTCAGTTCCACAGAAAACACTTCTGTCCCAAGGACTGCAGCAAGGTCTGTGCTTCTATTCTGACCCTGATTAATTTATTGCTTCCCTGCAAGCTGAAATCACTGTCTGTAAGTTTCAATATGCTCTATTCTTGAAAAGGCTTTTAAATGTGGAACAATAACTAAAAATATGCTTTACCCAACTTTAATACTGCAAAATACATAGTAAGGTGCTTTGAAATACTATTATCCAGTGAGTCCAAGACACACAAGCTATTAAAGTAGAACTCATATTTATCCTAAAGTTTAAAAAAAGACAATGTGATTTCTAAATTGGCTCATTAAATTATGTGTGCTTTTTACAGAGAATACGGCTGTGAATGTAAATACGACTTGGCATTTGTCATCTCTTGTTGATATTATTTATTCCAAATTTTTCTCTTTATTTTAAATATATTCAATTTTTTTCCATGCTACTTGGTACAATCATTAACTTTTGCCAACTATTCAGTTAAAGCAAGGCACATATATCCATCACTTGGTTCATTTTTACTTGTAAAGCCAGAAACAGGCTGGAGTTGAGTTTCTCTTTGTTACCTTGGAAACAAATGGAGGTTTGACTTCAAGAAGCTCTATACTTGAAATGAGGGGTGGAGCTTTGATGCTGTGGTTCTTATTATGATGCAGAAAGGGAAGGCAGTTCTTGGAGAAATTCTGTCATCTTGCACTTACAAGGATATGGAGTCTACTTAACATAATAGCGACCAGGTAGTTTCATGTAATGGGATGAAAGGGAAATGAGAAAATGACAGTTGCATCAAGTCATTAGCTTTCAGCTTCCGATGTTGGGTTGGGTAGCTCATCCTCCTTCAAAGGTGCCTGGACAAAACAGGGTAATTGTTGTTGTCAAGTTATTTATCTTTGAAATATAGAAAGTCTGCATTTTTCCTTACTAATAATTTGCAGTAAAGCATTTTTGCTTACATTAATAACTTATTTACAATTTTCCAATCAGTTCATGGATTGCGTTAAGCAAAGTTTCTGATGTTTCAGGAAGTGTCTAGTAGGTAATTTTTTGTTCCTGCTTAGGCAAAATTTGAAATTTGACCAAGAATCTCTCTCTATTATATCATTTGGATAAGAAGACATTTTGAATTGTAGTTTAGATAACAACGATATCAAGATGAGGTATATTATTTAGGATTTTGTAGTTTAGTTTCTACTGTTATCTTTTGCTTGTGCAGTGTGAACAAAAATATTGGTATATACCATCAAGACAATTTCAATATAGAAGAAAATAAGTTGTAGAATAGTACTACTTTGTTGAATTTTACACAATAGAATGAGATAAAGGGCCTCTGGGATTTACAGGGATTTGAATTAATTCTTTCTATATTCTGGCTGTGGTGAGAACTATTAATATACTCATTTTACAGTAAATGTAATTAGGCTTTCATTCCACTATTGTTAATACCTGATCTTTGTGCTACTGGGTGACCCAGGAGTACTAATTTCATCTGAATGAAAAATGGACACACAATTTTATTTCTGGCAAATTAACCAGAACACATATGCAGAGTGTATGTTGACCTCTCACTTTTATGTTGGTTTTTGCTGGGCAGCAGTGCTCAGACTTTGTCCGTCAGTATTTGAGCAGTCTCAAGCTTGCCAGTAGAAAGCTAATTCACCAAAAAAGCCCTACTTTGCACTCCTTTGAATCAGCAGCTGGCGTTTCCGCATGTTCAATGGTTTACATCACGAATCCATGATGGTTTTGATCTAACAAGGTATTTCAAAGCTGGATTCGCTTTAATATCAAATTCCATAAATAGGCATAACTTTTGGCAACTAGTTAATATTTTGGAGGAATTCTGTAAGAATAGGAATAGGGAAGACTAAGACCCTGGTTCAGTTTTGTGTCTTTAAATATTCGCTCAACAAAGCTTGTGAACACGGGTTCTACTAAGCATGTGAATAGTTCTTAAACAAATGTTACCCTGAGCCAAATAGTACAAATTTACTCCCAGCTGTGTGATTGATGAATAGTAATTGATTGAATCATTTTGGATGGATTTTTCTCATATTATTCCCTTTCCTATACTTTCTGATGACCTTGTTTGATTTTATTAAGGGCAATTAAATAAAATTTAATATGTTTTTGGCATAATGCACATTAGAGTCGTAGATAATTTCCCTAAAGTTTGCATTCAACATAAAAAAAAATTGTATTATCAGGAAAAGCATTGAAAAAGGGGAAAAAACATAATAAGGTAAACAGTAGCAATATTTAAATAAACATGATCAAAATGGCAGTAATTAGACACACCTTAGATTTCTCTCCTTTATTAATATCTTCTCTCCTATATTAATATAATAATTAATTGTTATCTTTGAAATCTGCTGCTTCTGCAAACCTTTGTTTGGTAAAGTATATTATTGTATGTGATTGTTGTTTTTATACGATCAGCAGGCTGTTCACAGGAATTTATAAAATCAGTTCCTAGTTTACTTTTCACTTTTTATTCTTGCTTCTCAATATTCTAGTTTCACTTAGGATAGGAAATGAAAGCAGCTTGCTGTCTGTTTCAGTTAGTTCGAGCTGTAGTCCCCAGCCAGGGCAATTTTATGGTTTGCACATATTAGCACAGCATTGGCATGCTTGGGTTTCCATTTCAGCAAGAATAAGAAAACCAAATAAGTAAGCTGTTTCAATTGATTTCCTCTGTAAAAAACATCATGACAACATTACCTCTGAGATAAATCTGTGCATTAAATAAAAACTAAGCACATGTTGCCTCCAGCCAAACCCAAACCACCACCAAATAATAGCAGGACTCAATTATGTGAAATGATTTTTTTTGTTTTGTTGTTGTTGGTGTTTGTTGTTGTTATTTTTTTTTTTTTTGGGGGGGGGAGATACAGCTTTATATTCTATTTTATAGAGTAAACTTTGAAGCTTTCTTTCTTTTCTTCTCATTCCTAACTCTATTACTAATAAAATAGGTGGCTGCTAATTTAGGAGCAATTTTGTTCAAGAAAATTGCTGCCTGTGAAAGGGGTGTTTCAGGACAGTGTGTTCCTGAGCCTCACGCGTGGCAGGAACTCGATGGCTCCTCTCTCACACATCCCAGGCACTGGGCACTCCAGCTCCTATGTGCATGTACTGTGATGGCAGTAGCTGTCCCTCACCCCTGCCTGAGCCCAGCAGTGAGCAATACATGTAGCCAGTCACTGCAGAGCCCTTGCTGCAATCCTCTCTTTTACCAGCTGGAGAAGATCCAGAAGATGATCATATTTTGGGGATACAGAGAACCGGGGAAACTGTCTCACTTCTGCTGGTGGTCGCTCTTCCATGGCTCTTTGAAGTACTGCTGGCTGAGGATTGCTGTTGAATCCATGCTGCCAAATGTGGTGTGCTTGCAACTGATCTGAATTAGCAGATCAGGCATTTGTTTCTTGTGATTTCTGGACTGTAAGTGGAAACTGCAGAGCAGTGACATTATCTTACAACTTTTATAAACCTACTTCTTTCCCTGCACAATATGGCCAATTTAATGGCATGATTCAGGTGACATGTGGGTCTTCCCTGCTTCAGGGAAGCTAGCAGGATAGTCAGACACACACAGTAGCTAGATATACTACCATATGGCCATTTTAAAGAGTGGTGTGGGCTTCTTTTTCTGATTAGATCTAAACTTTGACCTTTTAACTACTCCTAATTTACTTACACAGTATGTTCTATTGATCTACTTACATCTGAGCTCATTAAACACATAAAATGAACTATAAGCAGAGTAAAATATGACATTATTGAAACTAACAGAGAAATCATGTTATTAGAAGCCTAATACTGTTGCTTATCTAGTTCCCTGGAAGGAGAAGCACTTTGAGCCTTCTAACACTCATTCTACCATCTTCTGCACTGGTTTGTCTCCTGACCCACACACGACTTTGGTAAATGAAAATAGTTTCATTGTTTCTCGGCCAATTAACATGGAATTGCTCATGTGCTGTACCAGCATAAAATGGCAAAAGCACTTGTGAAAGTGCCCAGAGTGTGTGGTGTTATATGCAAAAAGAGCCAGGGCTCTAGTGGCAAAACATTCATTAAAAAAGTGCCTTACAGTAGTAATACATGCTTTCCTGCTGGGTTAGAATAAAACACAATGGCTTTGTTTGTGGTCATAGTCATTAATCCAGTTTAAGAGGTGAGAACATCCCACACAAGGGGTGGTTTAGTGTAGTTCCCGTACAAAGCTGGATGCATTTTTTCCCATTCATTTTCCTTCATTTTTCCAGTTATTTATTGGCTTAACTACTCCTGGCAAAATGTGGGATAATTCCTCTGAGCTAGGTGATGCTATATTATCTCCAACTGTTATGAGGACATTCAACATTTAGCATAGAAAAGAGATGAATGAGGTAATCTTTCTTTCTTTCTTTTCTTTCTTTCTTTCTTTCTTTCTTTCTTTCTTTCTTTCTTTCTTTCTTTCTTTTTCTTTTTCTTTCTTTCTTTCTTTCTTTCTTTCTTTCTTTCTCTTTCTTTCTTTCTTTCTTTCTCTTTCTTTCTTTCTTTCTTTCTTTCTTTCTTTCTTTCTTTCTTTCTTTCTTTCTTTCTTTCTTTCTTTCTTTCTTTCTTTCTTTCTTTCCTCTCTCTCTTTCCTCTCTTTCTTTATCTCTGTCTTTCTCTCTCTTTCCTGTTTGCTTGCACTTTCTTTCTTTCATATTTTCTTGTTTTTTTGATTTTCTCGCTTCCTTGTTTTGCCTGCTTTTTATTTTCTTCCTTCCTCACCTTCCTTCCTTATTTCAGTGGTAGCCATAACAGGAATACTAGGAAAAAAAAAAATTATCAAAAGCAGATAAATAAGATTCTGTCTTCAAACAAGATATCTCTTGGCTGTTTTAAATGTAAACTGTGCAGTCTATCTTACTTTTTTAAACATCATCTTAATAACCCTAACAATTCTGAAAGCCTAGATAATGATTTCCAATTAGTTACATAACTGTCTAAGGACAGCTAGATAGATGCTTTATCTGAGCAGTTATGTATATGTATAGATACCAATATCAGGAATATTTCTTTCCCTAATGATTTGTTTCATAGTAATCTGTTGGGGTTTTTTTTATGTATGTAAATATTTGTTTAGTGTATATGTATAGATATCTTAAAATTTATATGTGCCATTATAAAACATCTATTCATATTAGTTTATATCGTTCCACAATTAAAATAGCTTAAAACCATTCCTTTGTTGTTGTTCATTGACCAAGGTTTAGAAAAAGAGACTAAGAAATACTGCTGGCACCAAACATGATTCATCATTGACTTCAGAATTCATCTCTCGAAACATTTGATATTTTCATTCATGTTTTCACTGATCATATAAAGGTATAGATGGAGATGAACAAATAATGGAAATGATGCTTCCTCTGTGGTGTAGTTATACCTTCAGGAATAATATTATTTCCTTTAGATGGATGTGCTTGGATTCAAAGCCACGGATCCGTTGTAGTCCTGTGTTTGCAGGCTGCAGTGACTGCAAGGAAGAAGTGTTCTGTGCTTTCAGGAAAAGGAAGCTTTTGGGGGAAAAGTTGAATGGGTTCCATAAGGGGCCCACATACAATGTGAACCAACTAGCCAAATCTTCTC
>WAAG01038499.1:0-14458 GCA_013390105.1 Tichodroma muraria | reverse complement strand
ATTCTTCCCATCAACTCCATGGGAATCAGATCGATTTAATGGGTTTGCAGGGAGGGTGGGGAGGTTAGCACTGTTAATGGAAAAATACTGACAACTGTATCAAATGCCGCTGCTAATTCAAAACATTAGCAAAGTCTTCCGAAGTAATGTTTCACCTTAATTGCCTAAGGGAATAATTTAGCTGTAATTGGAGAGTAGCTTAAAGTTATGTGCATTTCTGAAACTCAAGAAGGAAAAGGAACTCAGCAAGGAAGAAATGCCCATCTCTTCAGTCTATAGGGAAACCATTAACTTGGCAAAAACACGGATGAAAGTTCAGTGATTGAACAAGCTGGCAGCACAGAGTCAAGAAGTAAGGGAATGAAGAAGAGGGCAGTGAACCAGCCTGGTCTTCGGAGACAGGGTTTACACTGAAATCAGTGTTGTGCTGGTGAAGCACAGCAGAAGCATTTGTCAGACAAGACAAAAAAGAGAGATGAATGAGAGTAACAAAGAGGCGCCTCGGAACGTTCAATGAATTGTGAGCGCTCACAAAAGACACACAGGGTTGAATGAGGATACTGAAGGAAAGTGATCCTAGGTCACATGTGCTGCTCTTGCAAGGTACAATCAGCCCACCAGGATGTCAGCTCTTGCTGTCTGGGAGATAGTGCCCTTGCTGAAGTTTTCATTTTGTTTTGTGCCCAAGCTGGGAATCCTGCAGGGAGCCTGTCCTAGGGAACTCAGTGCTTCCCAGAGCTGGACAATATCTGTGAGATTTCTGACTTGGAGTACCCAAGCTCATTAGATTCTGCTGGAAAACAGCTACATCCTTTCTTGTAGCTGAGAAAGGGAAAAGGACAGTTCAAAACAGTATTACACAATTGCTTAAAGTCATCAGTTTGGCTTGACCTGTTCAATATTAGTGCTGGTACCACATTCAAGGAGGATTATTACTTCAAGGGCATATTTGTTGATTTAGAAAATATGGAGAAAGCTGAGAATGACAGAATTTAATTTTTGATGGGGCATTCAACTATCAGGGGTTTTCTCCTACTTTTTTTTTTTCTTAAGTACTGATGCTAGGAGACCATTTCCTCATGGGTTTGGAAACCAGTAGTGGCAATGGCAGCAGTAGCAAGAGTTTCAGGCCTCTGGTCCTTGCGGTTTGCAAGAGCTAGAAGATACATCCTTCTTTTTGCTGGCCATTTACATCCCACTGAGTGGTAGCTTCTGTCTGTCGGTCTGCAAACCTCTAGTTAGAATGCTAGCTGTATTATTTCCCAGAGATCATTGCAAGATGAGCTACAAAAATATAGATCTCAGGGAGAAAAAATTGTAGCTGCACAGAGGAGACCATATTTCAGAATTATTTAAGGACTTTTAGTTGCAGAAGGATACTTGTGGGTTTCTTATTTTCACTGTCAATGAGTTTGATACCCAAATGGGCTACTATTTTGAGTAAAACCTCTATATCTCTTCCACAAAGGAGAGAGATTCCTGAAACATCCTGAAATGATAAATACAAGGATGTCGTACTTCCAACTTAGTAACTGCTGTCCTCTCTGTGTAGATTTGAAGCTGTAATGAACAATTACAATGAGGGAAATATAAGCAAAGTAATGTTGGGAAAGGGCATCTGTGGGATTCTCAGGACAGTTTGGCATTGCCTGGACACAGTTTCAATGAACTGAGAAGCAGATGAACCCGTGTCAGAGGGCACTGCATATTTCTTATGGGAAGTGTAAATTCCGTGTGTTGTAAGCACGGTCGAGAAACACCAGTCTGCAGTCAACGGAGATGAGAAAGGAAATCGTGACTGCTTGGGATTCCAGACATTTAAACAAATGAGAATAACATTTCTAACCAGTAAAGAGATAGAAGAATGAAAAGCATGAGGAAATGGCATACTGTGATTTAAAAATAGCCTGGCTCAAGCCGGGACAGCCACGCTGAGCATGGAGGGAGCTGTGCAGCTGCAGGATCACTTCTGCCTGACATGACTTTGGGGCATGCACCAGAGCTCCAGAGTTCTTCCTCCATCCTAAACCTGGGAACTGTAATGGAGCTCTGCCGATGAGGATAGAGGGCCAATTTATGTAGTTAGAGAAGAATCAAGACACATGTAACTTCAGGTTCTCTGGGATGGAAGGGGAAGACTGCAATTTCAAAGGAATCACTAGTGTGGAAAGAATATGTGGAAATTCCTAGTTCACAACTGGAGCTATGTAAAACTTGGCCCTTGTTCTTTTCAGAGACTTGCTGTTTTCTCTTTTATGTCAGCTCATGCAGGCTTGCACCCTCTGGCTCTTCTTTTGTGTTCTGAGAATTGAATAAACCCTGGAAGTAGTGAGAATCATCTGGTCTCACAACGTAACCATGCAAAATCCCCTGGCTGGAGTGATTTTGATGTGAAATCATAAATCAGTCCAGGTTCACACAAAGGGTTTCTGAGCTGCAGCAAATTTTAGACAAATGTGAATTTGGTTTGCTAGTATTTTTATTTCATCCTCTTAATTTCATCCCTTCTATGTTTTTTTCACTAGTGAACATCTGGAAATTGCATAAGCTGTATTAATAGATTATTATCTTCTCCCTCTCTCCCCTCTCTTGGTGCATAATTAACTTTTCCTTTTGCTCCCTTCTTTTCTGTTCCACACACAAATGCACTTGAAAAAACCCTCAAGGAAGATTGTTGTTAGAAGGACTACAGTAGCATTAGGACTCAGAAAAGAATGTATTAACAGGTTACACCAAGAAAGGAGCTGGAGTACCCCTTTCTGTGAGGTCTAACTTTGGAAGGTTTGAACTATCAACAGATCTTATCATGAAAAAAATAAATACTTGTATTAGTTTTGCATGAAGATCATGAGGAATAAATGCATTCCTTTAGGTAGACCATTGACCAGTCATTAATTTTACTTATGCTTTTCTTATTGCCACAGTTCCATCAAACTCAAAGCTCAGATGCCTATATTGCACATTCAAAGAGCCAAGAGGAATAAAGTGGTAGATCTAATCTAGTCATACTTTTAAAAAGCTTTTAACAGAGACCTTCACAGAACACTAGAGATGCTTAGAGAGTTTGAGGTCTGTGAGCAAAACACATCATCAGCAACCCTGTTCCAGCAGATTTAGAAGTGATATGGTAATGAATTGTGCGGGAGAGAGAGTGCAGGAGGGTGAAAATGGGTGGAGAAAAAAAAGACACTAAGCTGCCAGTGGCTCAGTTCTGGGCCCAAGCTTTCTGCTGCCTTTCCAAATGCTGTCATATAAACAAAATATTTTTGTTGATTTTCTGTGTATTTTTAAGCACCTGCTATAGATTTTATAAAAATAAGTAACACAGAAAAATTTACAGCTGTAAAAACATATTTTTAATGCAAAATTTCATTATACCAAGGTCTCTTCAGACTAACCAGTGTGTTTTATAGCCATCATGTTTCTATTTGTCTGATATATAAAGCTGGTGCTGAGTTATGAAGAGGAAGAAGAGTAGATTCCTATGAAGAGCAGCCCAGAGCAAAGTCCTACAAACCTCCCTTCTAAGAAACTCTTTCCACATCCGTATCTGTAATTGTTATAGGTTCTGTAATTTTTTAATCAGTCTCTTTCATTGTGTTTGAGCAGTTTTCTACCTCTCTTTTCCTATTTGAAAAGACAGGAGCAAGAATGTGTCTGGCAGAGTAGGATGATACTTTAACAGAAAAACCAAAAGATGCTTTGAAGCTTTGGGGCTTAGCACAGATTTTTCATTTTATAAGGAGATGCTATTTTTGTATTACTGGTCAGGCTTATATTCCTGGTTGTTGGGCAGGGCAGCTCAAATTCCCTTTGATTCTGTATTGCTTGATCTTTAATTACCAGTTTTGAAAGATTGTTTGGTCCTGTAATTTTTTCTCCATCTTTTTTTGAGTTCATTATTATTTCTTAACCATTGTACATTACACTGTGAGGCACAATCTTCCTCCGTGTTTCCCCCATACTTCAACGATGCAAGGATAATAAACATGATAATATCTTCCTTCTTGCAGTAGACTATGTCAAAGGGGTTTTCCTCACTTTTCTAAGTCTGGCTTGGTGAAAGAGTAAAGAAAAAAGCTGTTTGGGGTCAGTCAAGCCCTACAGCCAACCTTATATCTGTGTGCAGCAGTGGGACTAAATCAGGAAGAAACAGCTTGGAAATGCTGGCACAGAGAAACCCTTCTCTGTTTAATCCATCCTGCTTCCCCAGCAGATTTCAGCTCATGTTTATTGAGGTTTGTCCTAAGTCCATGCTTTCTTCTCTCCTGCTAAAATAAGTAAGCCACTGGTGGCCAGAGCTCTCCTACACAGAAGTGTAACTAAAACAGAAGCATTTGAGAGCATGTTGCCTACTGTTGTTTTGGGATTTTTTTAAGCGGGGATGGAAGGAAAGATTGCACAAAGTTGGGGAATTAAACTGGGCTCTTTGTGTTGCTAAAGCATTTTGAACCTTCTCATTTACTTATTCACTGGAGGAAGACACAAGACTATACCTACAATAAAGGCATTTATAACACGTCAGACTGCCCAGGGAGAGTCCTTCACTTTTCTCTTTGTAATTCAAAACAGCATTTGCATCCTTGCTGGAAGTGGAGCCCTCCTCAACTTTCCCTCACTCTGGGGAAAGGAAGTGCTGAAGGATGGAACAGTTAAGCATACATGAACTCAAGCATCTCCTGTGCAGGGGAATTTCACAGGAGAAAGGCATCTGTTATGCTGAAATAGCTGCTCTCCAGAGCTGATATTTAAAGCTTCAGGCTGTCTGTCACTCTTTTGAGATCTTTTTCCTTTGAGGGAGTTAACACCATTCTATAACCCAGATAATGAAGATCTATGTGGGGTTTACCATATATTAAGTGCTATGCAAAGCTCTTTGCAAAATTCTTCATATGCATATTGATTTTATTAGACTAACAAAATCCTTTTACAGCAGGTTTGATTTGTTCTTGTTTGCTTGTCAGTGGGTCCTCACTAATGCCTTAATATAGGAGAGGAAACAAATATATTTTTATTTTTATTTGTCTTGGACACAGATCTCGAGCTCAGCAACGTTAATATTAGTTCGTAATGATAATATTGCTTCATTGGAATCATCCAAATATACCTGGATCAGGGACATATAACATCAAAGAAAAACATCACTTGCACACAGGTATAAAAGCAAGAAACTCTCTGAGCATGTCCTACCTGTGTTTACATATCCAGTCCAGTCCACCACCAGTAGTACATTGGTCAAGTACTTCCCACTGACTGGGGCAATGCAAAGAGTATTTATGTCTCTTACTCAAAAATTCACCCACATTTCCTCTATCAGTGTTGATGGAATTTAGGTTAAGATTAGTGTAATTTATCATGAATTGATAAAATCTATTCCCTCTGCCCTGTCAGACAGGATACAAAGGGTTACCACGCCTTCCCAGTGCTGAGAGTTATCTATTTATATCCTCCTGTGTCCTGCATTATCAGATTTGACTGGCCCTATTAGTCATCTCTACAGCAAAAGTTATTATAGTTTCAATGAAATTATGTATTTCTTTAAGCTCAGATGTAACATTTGGTTCAATGATCGATGCAATTTACCACTCAATTTCTCAGGATGGCTAATAACAAACTGTATGAAGAAGCAATTCACTTTTGTTGGGGCTCATTTGTACTGATCTAATTATGTCAATATTCCTCTTTGCAGTCTCAGGAGAAAACCATGTAAAGGAATTCATGCTTCTTGTTTTCAATGTATGATAGTTTAGAATGTGCAAGTCAACCTTCCTTTTTCTTTCAGAACAAACCACTTACATTTTGCATCCTCATACGATGGTTTGAACTATGCATTTACTTTTGACTTCATTGCCATTTCACTATCATATCAAGCCTTCTTTATGGTTTGGGTTTTGGGTTCTTTTCAGTTTAAATAACCAAGATCCAATTCACATATCTTTTAAACATGAAAGTTATTTTTAGAAAAAGTAACACAGTCAGTGAAGATAATAAGGTCCTATGGAAAGGTACTTGGATGAGAGTCAAGAAATCTAGACTTGGTTTATCATCTTCTATTGACCACTCAGGAAGCTTTTAACAAGTCAACATATCTCTTTGTGCTTGTTTCTTCCTCCACTCTGAAGAGAAACTGAGGCACTGTTGTGGTTTCTTTCCTTTTCCCTACACTAAGTGTGAGGGAACACAAACCCTTTTTCGTGGTTTTATAATGCAAATGAGAAAAATGTGATAGCCCAGTGTCAAAACACTCACTTTTCTCTATTGGGCAAAAACAGTGGAGAGCCAATTATGTTGAACATATCACTGTACTGTGTGATTAACGGGACCAACACAAGCAATCCTGGTAAAACATTTTTCACATCAGTAACTCAATTACTCAAGTAATTGCAAGTTTCTCAATTTTTAATCAGACGGACAGTCACAAACTTCCTCGCCATAAATTCCATCTGATCTTGCTTGGCCTGAGTCTCACCACGAACCTCAGAAAAGCTATAGCATGAACAATGAGCTGAGGAACAGACAGAAGGTGCTGCCGAGTCCAGAGGAGCTTGGACCCCAGGGCTGCCTGCCTGGCAGCTCACAAAATAAGGGTGCTCCTCACTAGCAGCACTGCAGAGAAGAACACCTGAGAGCAGCTCTACTGAAAATGTGGTGATTTAGTCTACCTCCCCATCCTTCCTTCCCGGGGGTGAGCATTGTCTCTCTGCTTTGGCTCAGTTTTCTGCTCTGAACCAAAGGGAGCATTTTTACAGTAGAATAATCAGTTAGTAGTGGCCACAGAAAGTCCTTAGTTTAAGAAACACTGCTTGCCACCTGTCATGGCTGGCCCTTCTCAGGAGGGCTTGTGGGCTGGGCTGGAGTCACAGAGAACCTCCTGAGTTTCACACAGGTTTGTGCCCTGAAGTTCTCCCCTCCAAAAATGATGCTCTGCCAAAGGCAGCATGAGGCTAAGGCCTTCCGTCGCCCACATCCTCTTCTGAGCCTGCAGGTTGGGGGCTGACCTCTAAGTTCACTGCTCTTTCAAGCTTTGGAAAGCCTCACTACTCTGAGCAAGCCCCTCTTGCCCAAATCCCAGCTGGTGACCTGTAAATGAGAGGTGCTACGGGGGAGGTGGGGAGCTGTCTACTAATCGCTCTGGAAATGGGATCTCCTCCGACCAGATTAATCTCCACAATATGGGAAAACATGGTTTCAGTTTTCTCTTTTGTAACAGTAATCTGTGTTGTCAACTTAGATTATAGACCTGAATGGTCAGATTATGCTGTCAAAGGCTTATTTCTGTGAGGCTCTGTTGAACACACCTCCTCTTGTTATTTCCATAGCTCTTCTAGCTGATATTTTACACCCTGCTAAGACTGAAGATGCTCTGAACCAGACTTGAGCAGCAGAGAGAAGAACTAACATGCCTCCCAGAGTGAAGGATTGCTGCTGACTGGAGCTGAGGTTTTCACACCAAAAGCAAATTTACACAGATATATGTCTGAACCACATGCTGGGCTGGGGACCAAGCGACAGAAAATAGCACCACTGAGTTTTTTCTCTATTTGGTCGTTGTATTTAGATGCCTTGAACTTCAGGAAAATTTGAGTTTGGATTTTAAACACTTTAGGATCTGAAGCACCCTGGACTACTGGGAGATGGTGTTATGGGCCCAGCAGAGAAGTGTGCAGTCACAATGAACTGCGGAACCCGGGCTTGTGGTTTCCAGTGGGCCCACCTCCCACCTTTTATACTGAAGTCTAATTAATTCAGCTGCAGACTGAATATCTACTCTGTCCTACACAATTTCATAGAGCATTGCACTGTTCCAAGGCTGATTTGAGCCTACAGTGATATTTTACCTGTTGGAATGGATGTTTGCTCCAGATAGTTTAAAGGCATGTTGTGGCAATGAGTAGGTGGGGTGTATTTAGCTGTAATGAAAATATTACTGTTCTTGATCTGAGCAGCTGAAGCAAGAGGAACCAAAGAGAGAGAAAACCACCAAATGAGGCAAGAAGGGGGGCAGATGAGGGGGAAGAAGGAGTGTTTCCTTGATGAAAGTTTAATGAGTTTACAATTCCAAGAGAGAAGAACTTTTGGAAAGACAATACATGGATGAAAGGGTATGGACCCCTAAGCAGGATGATTCTCTACAGCTGCCACATTGCTTAGTAAATAATAATGACAGAAGGGTTACCTAGAGGATTGGGCTGCTGTCTAGTGCTTCCTTTGCAGGGTCCTAGGCAGCATGTAGCTGGGCTTCCTGAGTCGGAATGTTCTAGGACCCTCTGAACAAAAGTGGACATTGCCCATTGCCAGGCAACACAGACAAAAGATTTCAGATTCCCAAGTGCCCCATTTTTATATTTTCCAAAAGAAGTTGTCAGGTTGTTACACTCAGAGGTTTTATTATAACCTGTGGTATTTAGCAGGGAGCATGTAAGATTCACTGAATAAACTGTTTCAGAGGTCTAGTGTCCACTACATAATTTTAAACCTTTTACCTTTCATCTCACAGCTGGAAAATTTTTCCAGTGAATGCCAAGAGCCAAGGGCTTAGTGAAAGGAGGGCACAGCTGGTTCCACTGCAAAATATGTGAAGCAGAGTGGTACTCTAAAAAAGGAAAAAGCAAAACCAGTGGGTTAAACACTAACTAGTTACCGCTTATAAAATTATTTTAACTTCTAAGTGCTTTGGAGAGGAGTATCAGTATGAAATGCCTTGGCTGAAAGAGAGACACAGGAGACACTTCGGCATCTGAGACAACTCTCATCAAATGCTGACCATGGCAAGCCCCAGCTTGCTGTGGATCACCCACTTGTAAGAGCCAGAGCTCCATGCAACGGGGCATGCAGGCAGAGCACGTGGTTGTACATCTGCTCCACAGGGAGTTTTGTGTGCCTTGGACTTGGGATCCTTGGCAATGCTGCGCCTCTTGTGTAACAGCTGCTTCACTCCAAGCAAGCAGAGTCCTGCCCCTCCCCCATATGTTTGGTTGCTAATTGCAAACATGAAGGACTGACATTCTGACGCCTGATTTTTCAACTTCCTCAAGTTCACACTTTCAGGCAGTTTGCTTCCAAGCTGAACTGCCTTTTTTTTTTGTGGGTGCTTCCATGTGAGTAATTTAAACTGTTCCACCTAGCAGCTTTCATAAATTTAGATGCTATGGATGTCCATGGTGGGCTTTTTTTAGCCATTTTTTTAGAATTATTAGGTCCACACTCATTTTGGAGGGAGCAAGAAGCAGAGAACATACAATGTGCTGGACACTTAACTGTCTTTGCCTAGAAGAATCCTAGGAGACCTAGTTTACTGGGGGCTGACACCACACATATTTACAACAGATGAATAAAGTGTTATCTTGTCAAAGAGCAGATTTTCCTTCAGGTAACTTGTTCTTTTGCAGTGTTCTACTATCCAGCATTGAGCATTGCCACTTTGCTCCAAGAAAGTATTGATATTAGTTCTGATTGTTGCTTTCTTTATGAGAATTATTTGTCTCTAAAAAGATGCAGTTGTTTGCCCACTTCTGTTTCCCCGCCTATATTAGCAATAAGTACAGAATAAACCAACTATGGCAAAGCAAAACATTTCCTCTGCAGCCCACAGCCTAGCAAGAAAAACATGTTTCTTTTTGTGGCAGCTGGAAGAGAGACCCCCAGACAAGAAGTTTTTGTTCCTGATTCTCCCAGCTCTCCCGCCTTTCTAAAGCTAGGTCACATCTAGTCTCTGACCTGTTTGCCACTCCCCCACACCCCACCAAGCTGTTGTGAACATCTCCTGTCCTAGTCAGTTAAGGGCCTCTAATTAGTGACATAATAGTTAGGCAATGAATGAACCAAACCTGCATCATAATGAAGGATAAACATTGTTAGTGAGTCACTCTGCAGCAGGGATCCAGCGCTGCTGGAGTGGTTTTTCTCCAGCAAGCTGCAGCTGGTTGTAACTGGGGTGTATCTTTTATATGTTGTGCCTCAGGGGAAAATTGCTTCAAACAGGACTTTGCTGCATGGCTGGAGAAAACAATCATTTGTTTGCAGTTTTCCTTTCAAAGGGATGAGTCTAAAATATCCTTTTCTGACTGAAGCAAAGTAGTACCTTCAAGGCAAATCCCTATCTTGCAGTGGCAATTTTCAAAGGAACTGCTGGATTTGTCCATGCAGGGCACTCACTGAAGGGGTTGTGTCAGTGCCCCAGGCTGCAGGCAGCTGTGTGCCCACAGAGCGAGCAGGGAGCGGTAACAGGCGCTCCCATGTCACCCACCACAGCCCATTTTGCCATTACTAGTGGAAGGCACAATGTATATTAACACCTCTCTGATTGCTGGATAAAGCTTTTCTAGGGTGAGGTTCAAACCAGTAAAACTGTACAATTGACTTGGGTTAGTGGTTTACCTCAAAAAGTGGAGGAAATCACTTAGCTCTTTAACCAGAAGATTACCACAGCCATAGTGGTTTTGCAGCAGCATGGGTTTGGTGGATATTATTTAGAGATGGAGAAAAGAGAAAGTCCTGTGGCAGAACTCAGGGACTTTCCATCATGGCTTTGAGTGGGCACCAACTGTTGCTGGGTTGTGAGAATGCCAACATCCACAACCAGGGCATCCCAGTAGCAACTGCAAGGAAACCAGTATCTTACCACCTACATGTTTTTTCAGCAGATTTATTTCTAGCCTGAAGCTGTCTGTCATCCAAACTTCCTACCATCCAAGACACAATTTGGATGAGATCAGTCAGGTTTGGTGCTCTGGGGATTGCACTGGACACCCCACCAAGGGTGGAGAGGCTGCATGGCAGCAAGACACAGCAGGTAGAAAGCAAAACACTGCCCTGTTTCCCACCTTGGAAGCCTCACTTGAGCAACAAGCAGATGCCTACCAGTTCTGGCAGACCACCACCACACTGCAGATTGTGAGTGTGTGAGAATCTGCAGGTCAGGGAGAAATGGGACTCATGACAGATGCCTTTATCTTGGTGAGTCTAATCACCCCAGCCTTCTCCTCTAGTCAGCAGAGAGGCAGCTTTCCCTGTGGAGAGATGCAAAGCAGCTAAGTTAGATGCTCACTCTGAACCTTCCTGTGAAGGGTGCCTTTTTTGTCCGTTAAGCCTGAGGAAACTAATCTCACAGGGTTTTCTGGCTCCCATTTACAACCCTAGTGTCACCTGAGTTTCAGGTTGTACATGATTCATGTATCCTCTTGAATGTTCTCCAGAAGCAGGCTGGAATTTCTTGGTATTTGAAAGGTTTTACTATGTTTTCACTTAGTAAAAAAAAGTCAAGTGTTGCCTAAGTCAAAGGGCCTCCGGACAAGAAGGAATTATACTTCCAGATAAAGCTGTGAGAAGACATGAATTGTGCTCCACATTGGCACGGAAACCCACCAATTACTGGGTTTGTGAATAATGTGGAAGTAGATTATGGCATTTTTTATGCCTGATAATAGTGTTTTAAAGAGGCTGTGACAAAGTGGCCTCTCCCTTAATGAGTCCATACAGTTTTCATACACATGACTGGCCCAGGAAATGGGATCTCACACAGAGAGTGGAGAGAAGGGCCTCATGCAATTGGTAACACAGAGTAAGACATACTAGTGAGCCTATAAACTCCTTAGGTATCTCTCCATCTTCAGGCCATACATCTAAGCCTGGTTAGGCCTAGTTACACATTGCAAGGAAATGGCTGAATCATCGCTAGAGACCTGCAAGGGCAAACCCTGAGGAGGAAATAAACCATTGCAGCAGCCCTGACACACACAAGAGAAAGGATCTCCAGATACCTGCTGCATGCAGAAGCAAGGTCCACCTCCTGTGTTAGAGAACAGCACCCCTGAAAGAGACTCTTGGGTCTGGCAGAGTAAGGAAAGACAACAGCTGCCATATGGGGACAGCAGCAGGAGCTCACTGGGGCTTCAGAGATCCTCAGTGATCGAGAAAGGAGGACACTGTAAGCCCACAGAGTATGCTTACAGTCCAGTTCAGCAGAGACAGAAAGCAGATCCCATGGCTGTACGTGGCTTAAACACTGCTGAGATTTTGTCTGTCTGCCACTGAAAATCTCTGTAGAACAAAGAAAAACTGAGACATTTAGTCAAAGAAAATTGCCTCCAAAAGATAGGCAGGACGCATAAGGTACGTTATTCAAAGTACCAGCTCTTGTCGCAGTTGGTTCTCATCCAAACTAAAAGTGCTCTAGCTCTTACAGGAGGAAAAAAAAAGGAATTTCCAGGGAATTGAGAAGATTCTTCAAGAGTCCCTCTGGAACAAGCAGTAGCTGGCTCAACCATATGTGGTGGAAAGGATCCTACCTTGTTCACCTTTGCTGTATCATCTACCCTACTCTAAAAATAGCCTTCCATCACTGAAAGAACTCCACTTCTGTTCTCAATCCATATGTTTTTCTTGCCTTGAATTTGTGCAGTGCTGTCACTTGTGTCAGATGTGCAGGCAGAGTGAAACAGCCATCTGTGCTGACTGGCAGAGGGAATTAACTCAAACAAAAAATGTTGCCTCACAGTGAGCAGGACACCTTGCTCTTCTCGGATTTACATTTTGGTCTTGAGTTAAGCTGGGTAACTTTCCTGCTTACCCATTTTACCAAGCTTTGCAGGTACAAAAATATTTGTTCTGTCAGAGCAGAGAGCAGCCACTGTTTGCCACAGCCTCAATTCCTTGAAAATGTTTTCTTGTGTCTTCGTATTCTCATCTCTTTCGGCTAAACTCCATCACAATAAGCCTTTGTAATGCAAACACCTTGGTATGACATGTTAGGATCTGTTCCACAAAGCCAATTTAGACAGAAAGCATGCTTGTAACTGTATAATTTAACTGCACTGATATGCATGTACCAGGGAACATTAACGTCTTCTAAACTCTCAATAGTTTTACATTCATGGTATTTCTCCAGATGGATTGTAGCTGAAACTGTATCTTTAATGTCCTTAGGATACACCACAGCTACCCATAAACTTATTGAGCTCCACAGAGCATTGGGTGGAAAAGCATTTGCTGTGCCAGATTTATCCACTGAGTATTTCTCCTGACAGTGGCATGTTGAAAAAACATGTAGCTGTGAGATCTGATAGTTACAGTGCTTTTGGAAAGAAAGAATAGTGTCAAGAGCAAAGGTTAACCTCCAGTGATTGATTTACTTAAGTTTTAAGCAGTCACACTGAACCTTTGGATAAATGTTTATTTAACATCGAAAATGTGTTGTTCATTTTCATGACACAACAAACAAAGTCTCTGTACTTGCTGGGACATAGCAAGGTTAGCTAAGTTCTCTGCCTTCAAAAACAGAGCCCTAGTACTAGGGAAGAATATGCAAAACTACTTTGCCATTTAGTGGGATAAAACTTCAAGTTATTTTTCCATTTATGGGTTTGTTTGAGAGGCTGAGGAAAGAGATTGTCCCAAACAAGATGAGAGATACAAAAAACTATTCACCAGCAAAGTGTAATACTTTATAGGCCTGGTCTAACACCCATTAATCCCCTTTTTAGTTGAATGTCAATGTAATTAATTAAGATGTTCATTTTGGAAGGGGGAGGTTTGAGCCTTATCCATCTTCCTTCTACTTCTGTCTCTCCAATCTCCAGACTGGGTAATGGGGATGTTGCCCTTGATGCCATCAACAGGAGAAGGAGCTCAGCACCTTTACACACCAAGGATGCAGCAGGAACAGCCTGTCAGAAAGATCAGAGGGTGTCCTGTGCTGTGAAAGCACCAGGGAGCATTGAGTAGCCCCTCAACATTGACTTGCTGTGGAATGGGAAGTTGTGTGGTGCTGGAAAACAGAGGCAGTGAATTTAATGCTGCTACAGTTGCCCGTTGTGTGCTTCTGGTATCTCCATGGCTTTTTGGTGCTGTTTGTTTGTGTGTTTGCTTGTGTGTTTGTTTATTTTAAGAAGAAAAGTCTTGTCAAGGTAGAATGACCTACAGCTGTCAGGGGACAGGCAATATCAGTGGTGCTGACACCTGTCGGGATGAATACTAAAACATCTACCAGCCCAGAAGCCCTGGGTCCTATGTGACCTAGGGAACTAAAAGACCATTTTCCAGGGTAAGTGGGGCCAGACTACCTCACAAAGTCAAGAACCACAGATATAATCTAGCATGGGCATATGCCATGGTGCAGACTTTGACTTGACATTTTGATCATCTCTGTCAGGATGGCTGGAAATGTGTCTGAAAAAAAAACATCATGCTTGGGAAATTAGAAATACTACTCTCATCTGGCAGCTAGTAAACTGCAAGGTTATTGATAGTGCTGAGGGGGAAAGCAGGAGAGTTCTCTACCCCAACAGTGTGTTCTCCTTCTGTTGTCCATGTTCTTCAGTTTGAGATCAATTGTGAAGGAAGGATAGGTGTCACGGCCAGATCCTGACTCTTGTTCAGTAGTTCAGTAGGACAATTCCTACTGGAGAATTATGGAGCAATGAGATTGTGCCCAGAGTTGGCTTGTGATTGCACTGGATCC
>WAAG01038497.1:8715-20335 GCA_013390105.1 Tichodroma muraria | reverse complement strand
CTGTCTTCTAAACCAAGACAGTTAGATATGAGTTTATTTAGCACAGAAATTTTTTTGTTGCTATTCCTGTTGACTTCTGTTCTTTTGATTTTTCCCTCCAAGATTTACTCAATAAATAGGTCCCTAATGTAGCTACATTCTTCAAAAGCATTAAAAAATCTGGGTCTGATTAATTAAAATCTCATTATCCATCATAATTGCAGTAGGTATGCAAAAATACAAGATCTATTATTCAAGGATTTAATGCATTTCTAGAACTCTTTGGGGTTCATATGAGAGTTGGAAATGTGCACTGTAAAATAATTTGTTTCAGGAGAGTTAATTAAGTCAGTTCATTTATTCAGTTATCTAAGCCTGGTCTAATCCTGTACACTGCTAAAATCTTCTGATGCTTCCCAACTTCATTACTGATTTGAATTAATATGAGGTCACGAGCAGAAAATGTTTTTTCCAGTTAGTAATGCATGGGAAGTGCCAGGCCTGAGGTCCACAGTGTGAATCTGTAGCCTGCCCTTGTCATTCCACCCAAAGACACGGACTCCTTCTCGTAGCAAGTACCTTTGGTCCTACCGGAGTCTTCCCAGGTAACGCCAGCTGAAAGTGCTTCTCTTGCAGCTGGGTTTGGACCCTGAGGGTTCTGGGGGTGGGAAGAAGGGGGCTCACAAGCAAGCTGTGATCACAACTGCTGTTACAGCTGGCATTTGGTCTGCACAAAGGTTCTGTGCTGTGAGAAGAGAATGGTCATTGTGGTCATCTTTATCCCTTTGTGCTTCTCTGTCCGGTGCCAAACACTGGAGAGAGTACACACAGACAAAAGAGAGTCCACTGGTCAGTAAACAGAGGGTGTTTGTTTAAGATGGGGATGAATTCTGAGTTCTGACAGCTCTCTGTTTGAGGATGCTTACTGTGAGGGTTGGGGAAAGGCCGTGAGACCTGTTGTCGGCTGTCTCACAGAGAAAAACTTATTGGTTGCTTTTAAAGCAAAATATTTTTTAGAAAAACACTGAAACTAATTATTCTCATGTACATGAATTTATTCTTTCCATCACAGCCCCACTCTATTTTCATGGAAAACAGGAAACCAGTCTTAGTATGCACTGCTTGGAGTTGATGCCGGTTGGGATATCAGAGTTGAATTTTCATGAGGAAACCTCTCGAGACTTCAGTCCTCATGCAAACTGGCCACACTAGGCATCCATTCAATTTCTTTTCATGAAACTAATTCTTGGGTCTTGTTAAAAATACATATTGTATTGTTGGCTTTTCGCAAATATTAAGATGAATACTATATGTATAATGTTAAAATAGCTTTGCTGTATAGATATAGTTTTTATTTCTGCTGTTAACAAAAATTAAGCACAGTGGTAATGGTTGATATAGTATGCTTAGACTGTCTGCTTAGTTAAGATAACATCCAGTGAACACCTGATAAGGACCCTGCTATTGCCACACCAATTATCAGCACTCCCCGTCTGTGGGAAGGATAAACCAAAGCCCAAACCGACAGTGATGGTGAAGATAGATTAAGACTACAGCTGAGAGGCATGCATACTCTAAAAAGGCGGACCCAAGAAGTGGCCATGTAAAACAGTTCCTGGAATGTATGAATATGCAACAGACTGATGCAATAGAAATGGTATAAAAAAGGTGTTTCCAAGACACCAGGTGTGCTCTTGGCTGAATGCCAAGCACCCGGCCGTAAAACCCCTTTGCTTTATTATCTCTGTCTCCTTTTATCCTCTATTAAACTTTTTTTAAATTTTACCAGGGTGAACCTCGTTTTTCACAGGTCTGAAGCTTCTGGAGTATGCTGTAAGCTTAAATAGATCAAAGGGAGAACCAAGTAGCAGTTCTGGAGAATCTGCACGAATATATTGCATGAGGTAGAAGAGTTCTGCAGGAAACTTCTGGTTTGCCAAAAGGGACTGAAGAAACGTTTCAGTCCTGACACTGCTGTAGTAAGGGAACTATTTATTAGCCAGCTGATGGAATAGATCACTGGGTGTTCTGACTTATAATTTGCTGGTTTGCATGGTAGTTTGCAGACCTGCTTTCTGGAGACCTGAAGGCACAGCTCCATGAGAGAGATGAAGTGATGATATCTTCAAATTCTCAGCATTTTTTTTTTCTCTTGGCTGTGCACAAATACTTCATAAATTTTACATCCAGCTTATTTTTTGCAGCTCCACATGCCATAGCTTTCAATTAAGTAGGGTTTGGATTTTTCTCTTCCATCTGGTAAAGAATCTCCATTATTAGATGTTGACACCAATTGATCATCCTTCTTTATTGCATCTTCCAAGGACACAGAGCAAATTAAGCCCCTCTGCCTTCGTAAGGGTGAGCCAGCCCCGTAGACTCCTAATAGTCCCACCACAGCATGTTTTTCCTTTGTTACTAAGGCAGCAATTAACAAGTTTTTAATGGAACAAAAGCTCTCAGAGAGCTGGGAGGCACAGCCTGATAATAGGAAGGTGTCTCCTTTTTGTCTTCTCAACATGGCAAGATCTTCTAAAACCCTTCCTCCCTTGGGTTGAACAGCCCTGTCAAGGTGCTCAGTGTGGGATTTTTATTCCTTTGCTCCCTGCCGCAGTGCATCTAAAAATAATGGTATTTGCACATGTTCAATTATTAAAGGGTTCTAAAACCTAAATGTGAACAGTGATCCTGCTTAAAGCAAGAGGTGTTTTAATGCCAGTAAAAGAGAAAGATTATCTTTTCTTACTGAGATGATCTCTGTGGTGCCATTGAGTTCTGCACTGTCAGGTTTTGTTGATGGAGTAATTGTTTTTTTTAAAGCAATTCTTTCAGGTTTTAATGTCATGTTTATGCAAATTAAAACACAGCAGACAAGAAGGAGACTTGTCATCTTTCGAAAATAATCTATAAGACTATTTTTTAAGACAAAAGTCTCAACTGGGTAATTGCTTCTGAGAGAAATAGCGGAGTTGNGGATAAAAAGGAGGCTGCATCCTCCAAAACTTTGAGACCCCAGGGGAATGCCCCATGGCCTCTCCCTTTATTCAAATAAAGTAAAAGGACTCCTCTGTCTCCTTTTTGGACATAAACCTCTGATGTTTGTGGATTAATTTTCCTGACACTTCTGTGCATGAGATTAATAATAACTAAGTAATTTGCTATTGTTTTTCATTAGGAGAATTGATTTTCAGCCGAGCTATTTAAAAATAAAAAAAATGCCTCCTGAAATTCTTGTGATTTTTAAGGTAGATGAGATGGTATTGGATATGGTATGGAATGCGAAACATATCTTTTCCCCCAGTGAACTTCAGCCTGTCTGACTTTTATTTTATGCTCTGGTGCATGCTAGGTTATTTTAGATTGGATGGAAGCAACAGGAGTTGCACCTGCACTCCTGGAGAGCCTTAGTGTCCCAGTCTACTCCTAAATGTTCCTCCTCTCTGAGGAAAGGATGGGCTGGGAGAAAGGCTGGGACGGGGTCATTCTCCAAAGTGGAGGAGGAGCCCCAGGCTGGATCACAAAACTGCTCTGTTTAATCCATGGCAGATAACACTGTTGTTCTTTGTCTGTCTCCTTTGGAAATGAGAATTTTGGAAGATTCAATCTGCTTCCTGCTCTGGCTGAGCAGTACTGCCATGGTCTCTGGAGGCAGGAGTAAGAAGGAGGGGAACTTGTCCACTTGGAGAAAATGGACATATTGATGGCCATTTACTTCTCCAGTGGAAAGTAATGTTTCTGCCTAGGAAACTGTTAGGGGTTTTTTTCACTTTTAAGCATCAGGCATCACAGGAGGTGCTTGTGGATGCTTGTGGTACGATGTGGATGTTTGTGGTACATCCCAGAATCTGCACCCTTTGGAAAAGCCTGTCGCTGTGAGAGACCTGCACTAAAACTGGAAACCACATCAAGTGTGGTTAATTTAGCCTCTGCTGTGAAGTTGGATCATCTTGGGAAGTTGTAAAGAGAATTTGTCCTGAGCTTTGAGAAAAGATTTCAGATTAAAGGTTTGCATCCATGTGTGCTGAATTTGTGGGCCCCCGGTTATACCTGGATCTGGAAAGGTGCTGCTTTGGTTGTCTATGATGTTTTTCTTATGGAAATCCATTAGGGAGTTGGTGTATTTCCTCAATACTGGTGTTCCCAAGCTTTCTTTCCCCGTATTTATATATATATATGTATAAAATCTGGCCTGGAAACTTTGGCAAAACATAGGTTCACTATGGAAGCTTGTGATTTGAAACTCATTTTTTACAGTTCATTACAAATGTAATGGGTGAGCTGGAATCTGTCAATGCAATTAGTCCAGGCTGGGGGGTAAGCAGGAGCTCATTTCTTTTGGACAGTAGCATTTGCTGTGATGCACCCTTGTCTCTGTAAGCAAGTGCTTAATCAGTGTGTAGCAAAAAAAACCCAGTATGTAGGTCTTGCACTTCAGTGCTGTCACTTCAGAGTGGTGCTTGAAATGCTTTAGCAAACATGTAGCTGCAGCAAACAAAATGTTAGTAGAGTGAGAGACCAGAAGAAAACACAAAGAATAATCCCACCCTTGTGAAATAACTGATGTAAAATGAAGTCTTCATTGGGATCCCAAGCTCTATTATCTCCAAAACATCACACAGTGCTACAGAACAAGAGAGGATCTGGAGATGTGAATTTTAAATGGAAATTTTCTGCTTGTCTTTAGCCTTAGTGATGGAAAAGTCACTTCTAAGCTGGAGCTGTGTCAGGGTGTGTGTAGGAATATGAGTAATGGAGAAGTGCACCTTTTGGCTGTCCTTGCTCATAAGGTATTTGGAGGGAGTCAATTATACTGGGGGACAACAAATTGAAATTGAGAGGAACTGTCTGCACCATTAACCAATGTGACTCTCCAGGACTGCATATGCAAGTGCAGAGAAACTCTGAGGAGGAATAACCCCTTCCCTAGGTGAGCAGAATTTATCTGGCAACTTTGCTCCCTGGTTCTACAGGACTGCAGACAGGGACTCAGGCACTTTGTGACAGGGCACAGGAGAAGACTCCTGCCCAAACTGATCAGTTTGGGGTCCTATACACCCATGTTCCTCACCCCGAAGGGCTCTGTGTCCCTGCAGGAGCCGTCTCGTTTCTCCTGCACCAGTCTGCCGTGCAGTAGCAGTGTAACTTCAGACCATCGTGGTGATAGTGCAGTGAGAGCCTGTGGTCTCTGCAGCTCGTGTGGGATGTGTGGAAGCCAAGAAAGCTGATCTGTTGGGAAACACACAGGCAAATGTGTTCTGCAGCATCCCAACATAGATTTGCCTAGTCCCCTGTGCAAGGGGAATTGAACTGGGTCTCATATTCTCACAACAGACCTGCTCCTGGCCACTGAGCACATGCAGGTGGGAGCCCATGGTTCATTTCTATCAGATGCTTCCCTTGCAGTGACAGTATTTGAGGTAATTTCAATAACTTTTTCAAACACCCTGTCTTTTCCTAACAGGCTGTTAAACTGTTTCAAACTGTCCAGATCTCCCTGTGTACAATGGGACATACAAAATCATGGTAATGCCATTGCTGAGAAGAACAAATTGCTTTCAAATTCCCCTCCATATTCTCAAGGAGTAAGTGTACAATCACAAATCCATTGAGCTGCACTCCATTATCTCTTGTTAATGGAAAATTGTCCATAAATTGCTGAGGTGTGACTGTGTTTTTTTTTCCCCCAACACAGCTGCAGTCTCTTTGTCCTTTGATATCCCAGCCTCTCAAAAATAAAAAGAGAAAATGGTGTGTGGGGGTGGGAAGAGATGGGAGGAGGGGGGCGTGAAACCCCTGGTGCAGCATCTTCCAGCAGGCAAGAGGAGCTTCTTCCCTGCTGGCTGCCCAAAAAGGGGTGGCAAAGGGAGATGAGCAGCTAACAAGGACATGCAAGAGTAAGAGGAGGAAGAAGCAAAGGATTTACTGTGTTGTGGTGAATGTAAGATTTTATAAAGAGAAACAGTTCTGTTTACAGCATTATTGCGGGGCACAAACACATAAGTGGGAGGCCTTTTCTATAACACCAGCTTCCCCTCCTCCTCCTTCCAATGGATCTTCTCTGAAGAGGAGTGGTGGGTGTGGAGGAGCTCAGAGAGTGGCCCAGCACTCACCAAGGGCTATGGAAACTTCCCATTTACCTTTTATATCAGATCTTGTAGCAGCTGGGAATGAGAAACCTTTGGGATGGCTGGATTTTTAATAGGACTCAGTGTTCTTTGGGACAGAACAAAAACCTGCCACAAATGTCCCAGACATAGACACTGAAAACTGAAAGTTTCTGAACCTGGCCCAGGGCTGTTGTTATTGATGGCTTAAGTGGTGCTTGAAGGGGAGAGATCTTGGAAAGTACAGTAAAAGGGAGGCTGGGCTCTTAAACCAGGATGATGGCACCAAGTTGTGTTGAAGCCGGGTCTTGCAGTGGCCAGCTTTGAATCCTAGATTCCCCTTTTCATTTCAGAGTTCCATGAGTTATCTGCCCAGACTTTGGGCATCTCTTCAAGCAGCACAAATACTCCTGAATAGCAGGAGCCATGGAGCAGAGCAGAGGTCCAGGTGCATTTGGTCAATGACCTGTATACATGATCCCATTCATCCTGTCATGTTGGGATGAGGAAATGAGGTACTTTGTGCAGCGAGTAACAAAAGGTCATACAGTTTTCCCTGTGTTAATTATACTACAGACTGTTTAATTCTGTAAATGAGCTGCTTGGCAGGTGTTCAGAACAATTATGCAACTCCCTCTCCTTCTCTCCCTGTGATAGCTCAAGAGCAGCTCAGCTGTGAAGCTGATGAGCCTCGGCACTGTCCACCCCACGGTGTGGACACCTGATGAGAGCCTCTGTCCTGCCAGCCTGCAAAGCTGGGGCACCCCATGGTGTCCCTGAGCTTCTGTGCTGGGATGGAAGGACTGAAACCTGCAGAGGGGAGGGGAGCTGTGCAGTGGAAGCCATAGTCAAGCTAAGGAAGGAATAAGATGTGATTAATGGGATCCATGGGCTAGAAATTTTTAAGTCTTGGGGCATGGTCGCCAAAGCCTTCAGAGAAAGTCTCTGTCACTATTGGGGCAGATGTCTGATCCTTTGAGGGACTTGAGTTCTGCCTGTCCCTTAGTCATCAGCATGTGGCACAGTTTGGGCAGTCAACTGCTTCTGGCTCAGCCTCTTCACACATGGAAATAATTGATCCCAGCCTCCCACTCTGGGACAGTGCTTTGGCATCAGCTGTGGAAAGACCAGCAGGTATGATCAACATGAAGAGGGGAGAAAGGACAGCAGCCTGGGGTGTGACATGTGAGAGACCTCAGGTCTCGACCAGGCCTGACAGGGAACAGCCTCTTCTAAACAAAAAGTCTGCTGTTGAAGGGCCCGGCCAACACAGCAAGTTAGCATTTGTGTAATTGCACAGGGAAACAAACATGGGCAGCACAATCCCCCCTGGGTCCCCACGACAACTTTGCACTGCTGTAAATGTTACAGAACACAACACACCTGCAAGCTCAAGGTTGCTCACCCTCTCGTTACTGCTCTCTGAACTTCTTGCCCAAGATCTGCAATGTAAAACATCCCAGAAAAAATGCCTTTAATTCTCTATTTAAGTGGCAAATGTGACTATGTACACTGAGCACCAGCTCTGCTTTCTGCCAGCAATGCAATTTCCAAGAAAGAAAACTAGAATCATCCAAAGCACAGTTGAAAATATTAGTCTTTTATGAGGATGCTCAATAACAATGAAAGGATTCTGGAGTTCGTTGAAGGAAATTATGGCCTTGAAAGAGTAGTGGCTTTTAGTCTTTTGATACATAAGGGTTTATAATGCAGTGTAATAGAGGCATTTTTCCCCAACGGATATATGAATTCCATTACATCCCATTACTTGCCATAAATTTAATATTAAAAGTTTTTTACTTAGGATGACATGTAGAGATGGATATGTATGAACCAGATTCTTGGCTGGTTAATATTAAATTTATGTTATATTAGTGTTATTTATATTTATATTGTTTTATATCAATATTCTATCAGTTGAAAGTTTGGCCCTTAAGTGCTATTTATTGATTCAGGGTTTTTTTATGATTCCCCCCTCATTGTCTGTTTTGTTTGGGGAGAGAGGGAGTTCACATTATATATGGACTTTACCTGTACTTCAAGCCTGGCTGGAAACTGATTGTGGGGCCAGTATGAAGTAATTTGGTGCCTGTGATTCCAGAAATCAGGGCTTGGGCTGAGCCTCACCTTTTGAAGACGGCTGTCACTTCCCGCTTATGTTTTGTGACATATTATAGAAGGCTGCTTCTCTTTGCAGCAATTTTGTCATTATATGAGATAGAAAGAAAAATGGGAAATCCATTACAAGCCAGACTTTGTTATGACACAAGAGAAGAATCCCCTGGGAAGTTAGATTAAATTCTCTTTGAAAATAAAATAAAAATGCCACCATGCTTGACAACATTAGATTTATTATATATTTATCTCAGAAGCTTTAGGTATGCTCCTGTCAAAGCTTCTTCAGATGCTGAGATATGTGAGACAAAGCAAATCATTCCTTGAGTCATTGAAAGGGAAGTTTATTACAGAATTGGAATTAAAAGATTTGAATAAGAACAGAAATCGGCAGTTCCATCACGAGTTGGAGGCTGATTGCTTGCTGCCTGTGTGAGCCACATGAACCAGCTCAGCTGTGAAGTTTATGTATGCAGGAAGAGCTGCGTGCTATGAGCCTGTTTTTTACAGTGGCTTAAGCCAAGTTGTTTTATTCCACCACAAAGTGAACTCAAAGAGCAGCTCAGTTGGCAGATAGGGTTTGTCTGACATACGGTGGCTGCTGGTTTCCCTTGCCTCAGAAGAGAAAAACGCCACTTTGTGTGATTAAATCCCTGGGATGTTGTGCATGTTCTGAGATTTTTCTACAGCCAGGCCCAGTCCTACCAGGAGCCTTGAAATTAACGGAAAGATTTTTCTCTGCACAACTGTGCATCATCCTAAAGTGCTGGCTGATTCCTCTTCCATGGTCTGCTCCCAGAGGTTAGGGGTGTGCACACAAGGGAGCTGGGGCTGTTGTCATCATGACTGAATTTTCTGCAGGAAAGCTTGCAGAAGAAATGGGGAAAGAATTCCAAATAGCATCGGGTTAGAAACAGGAAAGGAGGCAGTCGGGAGGAGTTTGCACCATCTGGAGCAGGCGTCTCTGTGCTGATAGCTGGGTTTTCCCAAGGTCCTAGGTGTGGTGGGGATGGATGTGGAGGAAGCAGCTCTCTGCGTAAAATTGATACAAAAAGTGAGGTTGTAACAAACAAATGCTGGGTGCCAGGAGTGCCTTTGCAGTCAGCAGTATTAGAGCAGCTCATGTCTTTAGATCTGTGGGAAGTCTTTGGGAGATTGACTTGCTCCAGGGCAGCAGTTGGTCATGAGCCTCAGAAAGCGGGGGAGCAAGGAGGTTTTCCTTGCCGTTATGGCATTTCCACTGTTCAGGAACAATAATGCCAGAAAATGAGACTGTCTTATTTTATGATTCCCAGATGTGTCAATAAAAGGCCTGTGGGGGGGAAACAGTGCATTAAAATACAGAAGCAGAAAGCTCCAGGAGGCAACTCTGGACTAGGTGGAAAAGAAAACAGTATATTTGTTGTGGGAACAGGTGTATTGTCAGAAGGGGAGTGGGGGAGAAGGAGAAGAGTAAGGAGGTTGAAGAGACACTTGAAGATGAGGAAAACTGAGGTGAGATGAAAGAGGCTATCTGTAAAAATCAAAAGAGAAATGAGACTTAAGGCTTGTTAAATAAAATATCCCCGAAGTTTTCCTTCTGTGCATTAAAAAGCTTATGAAAGATTCTGTTTCTAACTGTGAATTTAGCTTGAAGTTCCCAACTCCAGCTTTGAGAGAGCATTAGGATTCATTTAAAACCCTTTATTCCTTTTGATGCAATAAAACCTATATAGTGCTCTCCTAAATGAGTACCCATTAAGGGGACAAAGCTATGAAAGAGTCATTTCCCACAAAATATGAAATCTAATAAGGTTTATTACCTCACATTTAGTGAATGGCAGAAGCCTACAAAGTATATGAACAAGTTTCCAATCATCCATCCATTTGTCTCCTAGAAGATGTACAGCAAGCAGTGCACCCAGCTCTTCCCTTCCCCCAGAGGTCAAACACAGCATTGGATTTGTTTATGCACCATTTAACTTTCTTATGTCTTATGCGACACTTTAACTTTGCCTTTTATCTTCTCACCACTGATGGAAGAATAAATTCCAAGTGCAGCTTGACCCTGCAGTGTGCTTGACAGCCAAGGCTCCCTGCACTGTCTCTGGTCCCACAAGCAGTCCAGGGGCACAGCAAGGTGTTTTTCCTCCACTGTTTTCCCTTAGCACCAGAAGCTGAATTTCTGGAAAACAGCCCCACTTTTTAGCTGCTTTTATGGTGTGGAAAGGGGGAAGTAGTATAGGATTGTCTCTTACCATCACCTTGGAAAATGAAATTAAGTGAAATTAAAAGCTGCTTTTTTCAGGCTGAAATTCATCCATATCCTTTCAGGTCTCTCAATCAGTAGCAGAGGAAAGCTCTAAAACATGAAAAAGAACATGGCCTCTTTTTTAGAAGTCAGGGGAACTCTGGAGTTGGTGTTTCATCTAATACTTAAGGCATGGGGTTTAAAGTTGACAGGCATTCTTTGCTCCTTTCCAGTCTTCCAGAAGTGAAGACTTCTGACTAAAAGAGGGAGGAAAGACCACAACCAACCTTTACCACTGAAGCTATTTGGTGTTGGCTGATTCTGATTTAAGTGCAGAACTTGGAAGAAATCTGTTTCATGAAAATTTGTACTGGAGAAAAGTATTTGCAATTTTTCATCCAGAAATTGCATTTTTGAGGAAGTTGCATTTTCTGTGAAAAAGAAGGAACAGAGTTTTGTAATATTTTCCAACATATTCCACTCACAAGCTGCAACTCTGCCTTGCTGCCCAGATGTGAGCAGATGGGCACCTCCTGAGAGCTGCAGGGCACAGAAAAGTGTGTGAGAAGGGGGGTTTGCCTCATTAATCCTGGAGGATGTCAAAGAGCAAGAGGATACGTAACACTGTACCTTTCCTCTTTGGAACTATCTTGATTACTGGCTGGTTTGGGGTTTTTTTAAGTATCTTTTATTCCTCGCTTTCTTCTTTGATCTCTCCATGAGAAAAAATAAATATATGCAGCAATTCAGCAGTCAGTCTCTGAACAGGGTAGAAGGGTGGGCAGTCTATTCTCACCTTGACAAGCCCCTGCAGAGAAACTCCTACTGCTGTTAATGGGAGCTGCTGGCATGCATGAAAGAGAGGATTTATTCCCAGGTTGTTAAGGTTTTTTATGTATTTTTATTTTATTTTTTTTATTTGAATTGCTGTTATCAGACAGTGCAATAAGAGGATTTGCTTGGTAATATGATGGCTGATGGATTTCTTGCAATAAAATCCAACAAGCTGGTTTATGAGGTATTTTATATATTTCTTATTTGTATTATAGGGGGAGCAAGGAGCCCAGGGATATGTCTCTGCTGCGTGAAACTCTTTGCATATATGCTACAAATAGTCATGCTCTGTGTGTTTTCTGTCTGTTTGGGTTGGTTTTCTCTGTCTTCTCACTTACTGTGAAGTAAGCACATACAA
>WAAG01038493.1:5298-16058 GCA_013390105.1 Tichodroma muraria | reverse complement strand
TAATAATACATCTAAAGTCAGTAATTTTAAAATATATTTCTCATATAGTTTGAAAATATATTTAAATAAGGTGTAGGACAGAATCTCTTTAAATATTTGTGTATCAAATAGCAATAATGAGGGGGTTTTAGATTAACATTATTAGCTTTTCTAAATGAAAGTAGTATATTCCTAGTGGTAAAATGTATAAATTATCTAAGATTTTTCTTGATGTACACCTACCCTATCATCCAAAATTAAAATACAGTCTTATAGATATGTAGAATGCTACCCAGTTCTAGTTTTAAATGTCAAATTACTTAAGATCTTTTTTATTATGTGTTTCATTTGAAGATCTTGTGGTTTAGTTCTTCTTGGCAAGCCTTTAAGGGAGGTTATTGTCTACTCTTGTGTTACGTACCAGGCAACTGAGATAAGGAAAATTAAACTGACCTATATGAAGTTACTTGATTATTGGCTGAGTTGAAAGCCCAGAAAGAAAATCATATCTTCCCTGAAGAGAAACCTAAAACTTTGAGATGGTTCAGGAGGGCAAGATTCTGCTGCAAGTCTTCTGTTTGTGCTGCTAAAATGCTTCCCTTAACATTAAAAATAAAAACAAAGATCGTGATATTTAAAACTGTGAAGTGGAAGGCAGTATTCAAAATTATTTATACAACAGTAGCCTTTCAGAAACTTTAAAATGAGTCTGACATTGAAAAAAATTGCAAACTGTACAGTAATTCTTGTCTCCCAGATATAAAAGTATGTTCTGAACTTCAGCTTGGGCTCAGCAACCCCTCAATTTTCAGTTCTGAGCCAGGAACCTGATGGCAATGCAGCTGCTTAGGTCTCTAATAACCATCACTTCAATCACCATCAGCAATGAATGTAAACTTTGGAATTGCCTTGAGCTATATGATCAATTTAAATTTTTTATGCAGTTTGAAAAAGAGGGGATTAATACAAAACAATGTTAGAAGAAAAATCTCTTGACTTTGAAACAACCATTTTTCTTAGAGAACATAATGAAAAATTTCCACATGTAATATGAATTATTTTGACAGGCTGTGATATTTCTGCAGGAAATAGTTCTGACGGGATGCTGGATGGGGTATACTTTGGTCCTCCTTTGGAGCCAATAGCTTCATATCCATCAAATTCAATCAGAAGAGTATTATGGCAAGTACCTTTTATAACTTTATTCTGGTTTTAGTTTACAGAAGTTTCTGCAGTTGCACTACCAGTTTATCTGTTTATCTTTCCAATAACTTCTGGATGTATTTTCCAATTTTAGTTCAATTTAACAGAGGGTACCTCTCTCCGAGATAGTAAATCTCTACAAGTTTCATGAACATAAGAGTTTGGGTAGAAGACCCTGAGTCCTACTAAGGTTAGTGCAGAGAGACACTGACCTTTAACCATTCGGCCTGGTGTGCCCAACAACCAAGAGGCAGCAGCTTGCATATAGTAGCAAAGTAACCATGAGACCCTGGGCTAATCACAGCGTGTTCCGTATTGTAAAACCTCAGCTTCACAACTGAAGGTTAGGTGATAGAGGGAATGTAAAATGAATGACTAAAAGCTCATATTTTAACTTGGCCCTTACAGCTTTCAATGGCAATATATTTATCCTGTGTTTGATAGAGAACAATCACAAGTGTTCACCATCAAGACTTGGATCTCCTTTATTGACTTTCAAAGAGTAACCCTCATGGAGCATATTTACCCCATTGACAGTATTAAAAAGTTTCACTACTTGATGACCCTTTTGTCATGATTTCTACAAATATGGCTGCTGAGTAGTTAAATTCAGTATGAACCAAAGAAATTAATGAAGCATGAGCTCTCAATAGCCACTAAAAACAATAATCAAATGCAACTTCTTGCTTGAGAAATTACTAGTTTTCTTACTAGCAGAAAGGGAAATATGTCAGGTACAGGATTACTCTGCTTGTACCTTATTCTTACATACTTCCCTGAGTGTCCTATACTAGATAATGATTGATCTTTCTCAGTCTGGAAATGATGCAATACCAGGAACAGACACAGGGCAAACCCATTTCTAGTCTCCAGAATCCCACTTAATAGTCACTACATTGAGAATATATGAGACACTAAACTGAAAAGAATAAACACTAAACTGTTATTTTGGAAACAGGCTACTGGGATAGGTAAACCTTTGGTATGAGCAGCGTGGTTTTCTTATGTTCCCTATTCTTATAAACTGTTGAAACTTGATTTAAGATTGTATTTCACTCAGAAGCCTCTTTGCCATAAGCCAGCTCCCCAGGACCCGCAGCTGTGGTAGAATTATGGCTCTGGAGGTCGTAACTACTACTGTATAAGCACAGAAGAACTGAAAGCATAAATACGCTGTTTAAAAAGTAAAGTGCTCTTCAAAAAAGCAAGTTAAAGCTTAAATCTCAAAACTTCACTTTCTTTGAAGTGTCCTTTAGCTCTAGACTTGAGACCTATATAGAACAACCCTCTACATGGTATAACTTTCACATTTTCCATGTTAGTTTCTAGTTTAAGAGCAGACTCATAAAATTTCTGACAGTTGTAATCTTGAATGAGATGCTGTACTGTTCTGTAGCATCTGGAAACTAGGTAGTTGCAATAAGTATCTGAATGTGGCAGTGTCAAAATCATGTGAATACGTAAGACAGTTCATCTGCATATGATAAAAGAGGGATTCAGATGAGATAATGCAAACTAGTTCATCAAAAGAATGGGTGCTGTTCTTGAAGTCATCTAGCCTTGTATATTTGTATGTCAGGAAAACATTTTATGGTCAAAATAGCAATATGCTATGTACAGTAATCCTATCACATTACTATTTCTGACACTGGTTTTGGTTGTTTGGTTTTATTTTTTTCTCTGAGAAAGAATAGCCAAGATAATCAAGTATCTTCAGTAACTGAGGCAGCTCCACAGATTTTCCTATGTTAAGAGCCATATAAGGGCAAATTATGGGGGACAAGATATATTTTATGAAGCTTAATCTTAAGTGATTCATGTAAAAAGAACATTAAATGTAGTCAGTCTAGTTCTCTGGGCAGAGCACTTGCAATATTGTCTCATTTCTAACAGAAATATTTATGTTATTTACAAGGAAATTATAAATATGTATGACAAGGAGACTGCCTACAATTGCATTTCTAAATGAAAATTAATCTGATGTATTCTGCAGATACTGTTGGGAACAATAATATTGGTAATATATGAGGAGGGAAATAGTTCAGTATTAACCATTGTCTTCATACAGGAGTTCACCTATGATGTGGCTGCATCACATCAATATTCAAAACAGAACTTCAACTCTGCTGTCTCAAACACTTGGTCTCTGTTTTGAGCGTTCAAGCTTTGTTTTTCTTCCTAAAGCCTTAAAAAACTCCATATTATCACTACTGATTTAAGAAATGAAGCTTCTCTCAGTGCAGTTTGAAATATAGTTCTATTTGTGCTTCGTATAAAGAGTTCCTTCTACTCTTCAAAGTTGTGATTTTCCTCTGTAAATTTGTTTCCTCTTTGTTGTCCATTAGTTCCCCAAAGTGCATCATCCGATGGTCCATTAGCTGTGTGAAGGACAGAAACCATTCCTGTCAGTGCCAAGCAGGGAATTAGTGTTGAGTAGGAATCTGGTGCATGAGGGACCCTTCTGGGACTGACTGATGAATGACTGTAGTCAGACTTCAGTTAAATTCTTTCAAGCAATTTGAGAATGTAAAGCATTATCTATGGGTTATATGGCTTTTCATTACATTAAAGCAATTATTTCCTGGCTCCTGTGAAACTTTGGAGATGAGGAAATGTTCGAAAAGTTCTGTGTAAAACAGATGTAAGATCCATTTCCAGTGGCAGACAGAATACCAAAATTTTGTCTGCCAGAAGGGAACCGCTTAAAGTTACCTTCCGCTGGCTTTGCCTCCCTGGGCTCTTTGGTCACTAACAACGATTGACCTTAACAACTCCTTTTTTCAGTAGATGCACTAAGTCTCCTGTTTTCCTCTCCTTTAATCCTTGTTTCCATGATATGCATGAATGTGATCGAATTTTCCTTGTTTGAAATTAGTAAGTAAATTTGTGACTTATTAAGAAAACTCATCCATGCCCATCAACACAGTGTGCAAGTGATTTCTCTTGAACTCAGGCTAAAAGTGGTGATAGTCATGTTTTATCCTTTCTGCAAATTAGTTCTTCTGACTACCTTGCCAACATACTTCAGTGTGAGAGCTTAATAGTGAAATATACTTTGCCCCAATGGCTTTCACCAGTAATGATCGTGCTAGGGGTATTTCAAAACTGTTCACGTTGAGCTGTGTGATGTGATCATCATAAAAAATGTGTGGTGAAAGGCATACAATTCACATAGGAAACTTAAAACATTATATTATTTCCTCACTGAATACAAATCCCCTTTTTAAGCTCAGTTACATGATTCTTTGCTGTAATCTGTGTTTTCTGAGTTTATGAACGGGTTCTCTTAAAATGAAGTTGTTCAAAGTGCTGCAGCTGCGCAGCCCCTGGACTGTTTTTGCCAGCAGTCTGTCCTCTGGTAGCGGGGCCCTGCTGCATCCCGCTCCCCGCACCGGCCGCTCGGTGGGACTGGCTGGCTGCGACACCACGCCGCGGTGCCAGTGTCACCTCCCAGGAGCGGTCGGCATGGCCGTGCTGAGAGCTCCTGAGCAGAAAGGTTGAGATACGCTGAAAACCCCCAACTTTCTCAAGGGATATCAATCTGCTTTCAATGTAATGAATGCTTTAATTAAACATCTAAACACATTTCTATTAAGCTTTAGATCATACTGATTTTTAAAGCCACCTTTAAAGACAATGTAATTTAGATTAATTTTATTAACTTTGTGTAAATCTCTCGTGACTACTTACTTCTCTGTAAGTAGCAAAGTACTGTAAAAGCAAGAAAACATTATGTTGCTTTTAGCATAAACTTGTTGGTTGTTTTTAGGAATTTAAGAAATACGGGCTTAAACAAAATGAGTACCCAAGCCAGCTCCTGTGTGAATTTAATTTAACGTCATTTATTTATTTAAACTGCTTGCTTCTTCGCTGGTGGTGTTCAGGTTCGTTTCTTAAGCTAGGGGAAGATGAGAAGTGTTCCAGGCGCACATGGCCACGAGCTGCGCCGCGCTCGTACGGAGCCCTCGTGCTGGTGTGTAACTCCCGCAGGAAGCGCGGAGTGCCGGGCTTGGAGTGGCAGCAGGGAATACGGGAAATCAGACTTCCCCCACGGCCGAACCGTTTCGAGTGCTGCTGCCCCGCCAGCCTCTCAGTGGTAGCCAAGGCGGCAGGCGCCGGGCGGCGGGACCGGGCCGGGCCAGAACAGGGCAGGACGCGGCTCTCTCAAAGGCCCGCGGCCGGCGCAGCGTGTCACAGTCACCCCCGGCCTGCCCCGGCCTGGGCGGGACAGGACGGGGCTGGGCTCCCNCGGGCTGCGCTCGGCGCGCCCCGGGGCTCTGCCGCGGGGTTCTCGCAGCCCGAGGGGCCGCTGGCGGGGCAGCTCCCGCAGCCCTTGGTCTCGCCGCCCGCCCCCGGGCTCTGTGGTCGCGGTCACGGCTGGCGGGTGGCCCCGCTGTGTCCGGCCCGGTTCTGCTGCGGGGAGTGGGTCCAGGAGGAACCGTCTCTAATGGGGCCCTCCCGCCGCGATTTCACCTTTCAGGCGCCTTCTTTTTTTTTTAACCTCCGTCCCCGAGAGAACTTCTGTAGGATTCCTCTTGAGAGGAGGTCCCTTACGGCGAACTAAAGCTTTTACTCCCCTCCTGCTCAACCACACGCACTTGGCAAACACTTTGTCAGCGGCAGAAAACAAGTGAAGTGTAGCTGTCAGTGTCGCACAGAAACAGGTTTTAACTTAACAATAGTCACTGCCTATGTTCTCTGGTCACCTAAGTAGTACTCTTTGGCGACAGGTTTCACCATTGTAGCCTCCTGCAAATGTTCCAAATCTTTCAGATTGTAGAATATGTTACATAATATATATGTTATATAATTTTAATTACCGCGAGGTAAATATAGCAGGCAGCAAATTCGGTTATCTGTAAGATGGGCTGTACTGATAACAGCAAGCACTGTGTAATCATGAGGCTTGGGGATAGGAATACAGCCCTTTTATGCTCTTTTGTAGGATACTTTTCCAGTCTGTTTTGTAAGGAAAAGATGTAGGAAGAACAGAATGCCTCTCCAAGAACTTAATCCAGAAGTTTCATGCGTTACAACAAAAATATTTTAATTTTTTATTAGCTCAAGTCAGGTTCCAGGTGGAGGAACACATCAGTGAGAGAGTGGAATTGCTTTGTCCATCCTAGTGCAGGAAACAATGTTGTTTTCTCCAAATGAACACTGCTCCTCTGTACAGGGAAGTTTACTGGAAGCTGTAGAAAGGATTCACTGGTTTAGGTGAGAGCGGGAATTTGTGGTAAGAAACCAAACAAGAACAACAACAAACTGGAGCAGGGAAGAAGGTTTGCTGACTTTTCTCCACGGATTTGCCGAGCAATAGCATTTATCATTAATAAATTGTTGGCTGTAGATGCAAGCTGACGACATACATACATGTTGATTTAAAGGAGCCATTACAGTGAAAATGAAAACTCCATCCTTGGTCAAGTGCTCTGTCGGGGATCACCCTAGGAGTTCGTACAGTTTGGGTGGTGATGGTGAATTAATTCAGCATCTGTAAATTTAAGAATAAATAAGCCAAAAGGAGTCATGCAAGCTTAATGATTCTATTCACACAGGCATGATACATTAAATAGTAATACGGAATACATTTTCTCTTTCTCACATCCCTGAATGCACAACAGCTGTCTGCTGTATCAAATATTTTTCCTTTAAGGAGTGGGTGGAAAGCAATTCATGAAGGCTGTGAAAACTGTGTATGAGTGTGATTATTTTCAGGGAGTTGTGCTCAAGTGATTTGGGTTTTATATTCCTCTTAATTTTTTTATTATGTTCTGTATGTAATTCTTCATTTTCATGGTCACGTTGAAGCATGTGGAAGAATGCTGCCATCGCCATCTGGCAAGTAGCAATTCCCTGATTGCTCTGGTTGGTCGCTGACCATATTGATGTTGGTAGCTCAGCTGTCAGGGCAGTTACCATAAAGATTTACAGTTGTATTGTGTGCTCTGTCAGCGTCTGGAGTTCACTGGTGACTTTGTGTGCAGAGGTTTACCTGCCTATTTCTTGCACTACTCCATGACGGACCAAAGACTTCTCAGAGGGAAGGGTGTTTATCTACAACACTTTTCTTGGTAGAAAATTCATTGATGAAAATATTTTTGGGAAAGCATCTACAGGAATACAGTCCTGATTGCTGGAGTCCTGGCTTGTGAAATCACCAGCAAGATTATTAATGCTTATGACTGCTCCTGTATTTTCCTTCTATTCATATGAATTGTTGCTCCCTACATAGTGAAGACCTTTTATTTTTAATGAAGTGAAAGAAAAGAGGGTGTAACAGTCACAGAAGGGGGTGGCATTTTAGCCAGCTACATAATGTACAGGAAAGGTACTGTTGTGTCGCAGAATGGTTGGAAGTTTTTGATTTTTGTGTGATTTATATACTATGCTTGCTGCGTTTGTGCACATGCAAGGAAAGAACCATTTCTAGGAGTTGCAGCAGGAATGAGACAGAAAGTATTTTCTTTGTTGCAAAGGGGAAACCATTGTACCTGTTTGAACCAGGTTTCAGACACCGTTTCTTCAGATCTTTTAAAATGTTTACAATATATACTGCTTTGGGTTTGGGTTTTTTCTTTTTTATGTTGCCAACATTGAGTTTTGTTTCATTTTCTGTGTATAGCTATGACAGAATAAGGATATGAAATGCATTTTTAAAAATCTCTTTGCAGTGAACAGGAATAATTTATAGGGAGTGGCAGAGCTGAAAGGATTCTAAGTAACACCTTGAGCATGGTTTGGAGATTCTGAGAATAGGTGAAAGACAGTTTTGCATAGACACAGAAAATCATGCCTTAATGTTTTGAGCGTGCATGTTAGTTCTGGGCAGTGTTACATGATAAGGGGTTAAAAACTGAATACATTAAAGATTCCAAATCTCACAAATGTGGAATATGTTCAGTACCCAGGAAACATTAGGTTAATCATCTTTTGAATTTTACTGTAACAAAGGATCTGATAGTTACTGATCTTTCACAACAGTTTTAATTGAGCTACCTGCAGCAGTATGTTCTGAAATTTCTGACTTGGCCAACTCACTACAATTTTGTGTCCCCCAGCAATGTTCTTTAGGTCAGACTCACAGTGTATTCTGGGTCAACGCATGCCTTCCCTGAGGCCTTGTGTACTTGCTAAATTATCTGGCATAATTTCTGGAAAGATCATTTATGTTCTGATAATTTTTCTCTAAGTGCCTTGAAGTTTTTCTGAGAGAACCACCAAGGCATGGAGATGTAACACAGAAGAATGGCTGCTACAATGTGACTTCTGGCAATGAGCAGGTTTACTCAGCATCCGCATGAGAAAGTGACATGTCATTGTGGAGCAAAACATTTGATGGTGTTTTGTGTAACTTTAAACCCTGTGCCATGGATTATGTGGCTATATCATCTTCCACTCAAAGCTTCTAGCTGCAAGTAAAAGCCTATAAATGTGAACTTTAAAAACTGATGTCAGAGGGCAAACACAAAGTATTTGTATTAACAAAGAATCTATAATTATCTATATCTCAACAAAAATAAGTTATAATTTTAATCCAGTTACACATCAATACAAATGATTGTTAGTATTATTGCTTCCACTTTCTTTACATTTAGCCTGCTTTCTAATCAATGCTTATCAGTGTTGCAGCTGTACTAACTGGTACTGCCACTAATGGTTAAAAAGTAGCACTTCCAGAGAAACAATATCTTCTCAGTAGGTATATAGGGGATTTGTAACAAAAATATGTTAAAGAATGTTGCGCACGAAATGTATAATGATCTCTGTCAATGGGTACTTCTTTCTAAAGTGTAGTATTATTTATACTTCAAAGAGAAAAAGTACATACTTATATCCCTCAGGGGCACAGAGAATGGAAGTCATTGTGTTGGTATTTTAATACAAATTGCTTCCTGCATTTCTAAGTGGCAAATATATGAATATTCATAGAATCACGAGGCCAAATGATCATCCAGCACGAGGCATGTAAGGGAGAAAAATGGAGGAGAATCTCCAGTTTGTCTTTGCCTGGGGGTGGTAAGTTTGTTACCACATTCCTGTTCCTCCATTCCTCCGGAAGATGTCACAGTCAGGGCCTGGGGTGGGAAGAGTTGATTTGGAAGGGAAGAAGAGTGTGTGGCTGGAGAGCCCTCGGTACAGCCTGCCGCTTTCCAGAGCTGGGGGACTGCCAAGCAGCAGCCTGTGAGGAATGCGCGCTCCTCCGCGCAGCCTGCCCTCCCTCGCTGCGCTTACCGGCTCCCTGGTGCCTTTGGGGTTCTCCGGGATTTTAGTGTCCTTTCTCATTGTCCTGTGTTTCGTAAATACCCTTGCTCCAAAAGAATATGCCAGTAGCTCCATAGATTATTGCTTTATAATTCTCACTTTCGGAGAGAATGCTCGGTGGCCCTCGGTAGCTGGGGTCAGAAAAGAGCAGGCCCAGGCCCAGGTGGTGGCAAGTAGGTGCCACCTGGGGGCTCTGCAGGCTCGAGAGACGGGTGTGCGACGGAGCAGCGGCATCGCACCGGCCCCGCTCGGCTCGGTGTCGGGGAGAGGCGTGCGCTTGCCTTAGGCCGGTGCGCTGGTGTGTGGGTCGGCTTTACAGACACGAAATAAACTTCCCAGCAGGACAGGCTGGCAGTGCGGTTTTGTGAGAAGGAGACGGAGCACAAAAGAGCGATTTGTCTGTAGCAGTGGCAGGACCCAAATGAGGGCGCAGGTTCTTCGCACGCTGCTTCCCATTCCTGAACGGAAGCCCTTGGGCTCGTTTACCTTTAGCGTCACCTGTTTCAGAGATGCACTGTTTATTTGAATGAATGTGTGTTCTTGTAGTAACAGCCATGTTCTTGTGCTTTGACACGTTACAGTTTTAATGGTATGTATTTAAGAGGACGCTGCTAATGAGTGCTTAAAGATTTATGTAATTTATATGCCATTTTATTCTGAGAAGTAAGACTGTGTATTGATATATTAAAAGCGTTCAGACATATTTTAGGGTATGTGAATTCAGGGTGAGCGCGATAGTGTGTTTTGGGGCACGTGCATTGCCGGCAGTGCTGTATGTCGAGGTTTGCTGTCGGTTTGGCTGAGTTGGGGAACGGTGGGGAGGGGTCTGTTCCCGTCCGGTGCGTGTTTCCCTGAGCGGCCCGAGGGGACCCGCTTCTCCCCGTCTGCTGGGGCGTCCCGGCGCTGCGCCCGGGGGCGAGGCGGGTGCCGGAGCGGCCCCCGGGGGTGCCCCTTGGATCTCCGCCCGCCCCGGCCGGGAGCGGCGTGGCGCGGCAAGGGTTAAGGCGGCGGCGCTCGGCGCGGAGGGATACGGAGCCGGAGCCGTGAACGTGGTGCTGAGGCTCTGTAAGCAAAAAAATGTCCGCCTGAGGGAACCCACAAGTTCCTTCCAGCGGGGGGGGAGCGCTCGGCTCGTCGCCTCCCACCCAGCCCGCGGCCCGCGCGCCGCCGCCGGCCCGGCCCTGGTCACCGGAGCGTACGGGGGCAACGGGTAAGTGCGGGCGGCCGCGAGAAGTTGGGAGAGAGCGGCGGGGGGAGGGAAGCGGCGGCCGGGCGCTCGCAGGGGCAGAGGCGGCGGCGAGGGGACGGGGCCG
>WAAG01038492.1:384-17013 GCA_013390105.1 Tichodroma muraria | reverse complement strand
TGTGTGTTGGTTTGGAAGAGCTATGTTGAAACTGCTTAGCTCTACCCTATGATACCACCAAGAGTGAAACTCAAAGAAGCTGCCCAGTAATTAGCCAAAGTTTAGCACCGTGCCCTTGGAGCAAGAAGCTGGACTTACATCTCTCTTTTTGACAGGGGGTTCACTCCTGCTGGAGATAAGTAGGTGACTGTTCCCGGCTGATATTTCACTGGGCAGGTGCAAAACTGTTGGGTTCCAAAACACCAAAGAGAAGGTACTTTAGAAGGAGGGGGAAGCAGAGAGTACCTGGAGTTGTAGTCCTGACCTCTCCCACACCAGCCAGGGGCAGCCAGAGACAGTAATCCTGTCTAGCCGCATCCTGCTGACAGGCACATAAATACTCAGCAGGCACAGAAGGATATCTGAGCAGTGTTATTTCCCCTGAACTCCTCTGGTTTCTGGAATTCAGTGTATATTCTTGGCAGGTGAGTACCCTTGAATTTGTTGCTCTATACCTCTTGAGGGCAGGCAGGGCATCCTTCCTGCCTTCGGGCTTGCAGACAGTAGCACAGCTACAAAGCTAAGTAGCAAAGAAACAACATGGCTTACAAGAACAGACCCAAATCTCCACCTCTTGCTGCTCAGGTAGAAGCAGTGCTTATTTATACAGATAATGCTGAGGAGGGATAAGATACAGAGGATATTCCTGTCATTTTTTTTCTAGGTCAGAACACTGTCTTTTTAACTTCAGAAACTACAGCTAGCGCTGCTGATACACAATTAAAATGTTCTGGACTTTCAATTCCTTCATAAACTGGAGAATAATTATTTCCTTTTGTTTGCTCAGTATATTTAGCAAAATAATTATAATTCACTAGATTGTTTTCTTTGCTTTGGTATACTGGCATAGCTCTTTCTCCCTGTTTCCTTTCATAGCAACTGTGGTGTTATTTTTACAAGCACATTTGGGCAGGGGGAGGGGTCACAGATAAGAAAAAAACCCTAAGTATTTTCTGACGGAAGTTCCACTTGAAGAATCTTTTCTAGCTCTCCAAAAAGAAAAGATCAAATCTATAGAAAAAATAACCGTGAAGGCAGATGTTGTACTGCCTGCTAGATGCAGATTGTCCCTGCTCTGCCCATAGGTGTGAGTTAAACATGACATCTTCCTAATCTGTGTTCTGTGAGTCCACAGTGTCAGAGGAAAAAGTCGGTAAAAAGCCTCCCCATAGGCCCAAACAGCCCTGCTGCATTCATCAGGAGCAGTGATTTAGCTGTTTGATGCCACTTACAAGAAGGTAGCATAAAGCTTGTGGGTCAGCAACAAGCCACCCAGGTACCACAAGTGTCATGTTTAAGATACAGACATACCTTAAGCAACAAATCCATTCCGAACTTGGGATTTCAGGTATTGCTGATCACAGAAACCTGGGCCCCTCTTTCCAATTGGCTTTCAGAGGCAGAACTTCCTGCCTTATCTTTCCATTTGTTTCTGTGCAACTGGCTTATTATTCTTAATTATTTCTGGTATTTCTCACTGGGCATTCTGGGTTTGATGTTTACTGCAGTCTGCACTCCAGACAATTTGCAGCAAGAGGTCTTTCCTGCTGTTTTGAGCAGATGGGGTCCTCATCTGCTGAGACAGGTAGTGTGCAGCCCTGACTGATGGCACCCAGGAGGACGTCACGCACAAGGCTCTTTCCAGAAGGAGGCCTGGAACACCCCCCAGTAGGCTACCAGAGGTACACTAGGGTATTTTTAACAACAGATTCAAAACCTTATTCTTTCTCACAGGGTTATTTCTGAAGCTGTATTTTAGTGCTTTTTGTTCCATTCAGTATTACTGAAACATGCTGCATAGAAATCACCGACGTAAACACTGACAAAGGAGCAGAGAAGTGGAGGGGAAAGGAAGAAAACTGGGCTGTCTCTACTTCTTCCCCCCTTATTTTCTTTAAGTAGCATCTCCTTACCCAGCTTAGGATAAGAATACATTTTGATTGTGAAGATTTAGATGTTTTGCTAACAGTAAACAGGGTGCTGTGATTTTGTCAATTCCGTTCTCAAGCCTTGCTCGGGATGGGGAATGGGAGAAGGGATATACATGCAAATAAAATCTTATCCTTTAATGGATTTGCACTCACAGTGTGTGCCACAGCACATCATTATAAGCATTTGCATTAGACACAGTGATCACATTTCTGAAGCCTTTATCTTCTGCCCATTGAAGTCAGCAGCCATAAGGATTAGATTTCCTATCTTTATTGGAGCTCAATCCCAACAATTCCATGTTTCTCACTGCCTGTTTTGTCTTAATGCAAACATATCTTGTACAGCTTAGTGAGAACACTCCTCCCTCCTTCCTTCTCTACCTTAACAGCTTTTTAGGCAGCTGTGTTCTCATGAGTTATATAGGTAAGATTTTTAGTGACTATAAAATAGAAAAAACTGTAATCACTTGCCATTTCTTTTAGGCACACTTCAATGGATGTGATGCATCTATGCCTTCATTAATTTTGTGCAGTGGGCAGAAATGGGATGCTCCAGAAGGGAAACAGGAAGAAAAATAAGAATATGGGTTTGGCTTCTTGATTTCCAACACACAACACCCTTTCCAAATGCCTAAGTAAAATATTTATATTCTGGAAATAGAGAATTGATTGAAAAGTTATATCAAGTAGTAACGTATTTCATGCTTATTCCTTTTTCTTTCCAGATTTCTGAACACAAGCAGGAGCAACAGCTTCAAAAGCAGATCATTTGTATTGAATGAGGTATAGAGTATGATGAGCATTAAAAGATTTTCACCTGTCCTCCTTTCCAGTCATGAGGAAGCAGCTGTGTTACTGGACCATACAGCAAGCACCTACTGCTAAGGTCAGGGACAGTCACTCTAGCAAACTCAACTCCTCCATCCAACTCAGCCTGCTTCCCTCCAGCCCAGCTGCACCAGCTCTGTCCTTTCTACTCTTGCACAACCTGCAACCTCCCATCCTCAGGACAGCAAAACCTACTGGTGCCAGCCTCACTGAGCAGTGTCCTTGTTTAGGTCACTAAAGCAAACAGCTCCAGCTCGGAGAGCACCATTCCCACTGAAACCTGCTTGGTGCCTGCACTGACAGATATTGATGAGCACTCCCACAGGACAGTGCTGCTTTCTCTCTTGTTTCATGGAGGCACCACAGCACAGCTTCACACTGGGAAGCCCCAGCTCTTTCCCCAGGCAGCTGTGCTCTGCACTTTCTGTCACAGCGAGACAACCAGAGCGCACAGGTCAGACGTTCCCTGCCAACAGCTTAACTCTTACCTGGGCTTGCGAAGGTCTGAAAGCAGAGTCAAAGCCATTCTGCAGAGAGTCCAGAAAAGGCTGGATTTTGTAGAGGCTATGCGTTGTCTGGCTCGAGCGGAAGGCCACAATGTGGAAGTACTTCAGAATCTTCTCAAACCTTGATTGTGTCATGATAAGTGCAATGCTCTTGTTGCTGTAGAAGCCACTGCTCCAGATGCTGAGAACAGACTCACAGTGATGGATGCTGGTTGATATCATGTAGCCTAAGAAGGCCTTCATTTCTGTCAAGGTGACGTCAATCCAGGCATCGTCACTACCAAACCTCTCCTGGTATTTCTTGGCATACATGTTGGTTTGGACCACCATATTCTTTAGTACATTGTCAGGGACAAAGAGCTGAAAAAAGTCCATGGCACTGGCAGTCAGGGGCATTTTTCGTGTTGGACCTAGGATAAAAGCAAGAAGGAAAGATAGGCACACTCCTGATCACCACAGGGCATGTCCAACACCAGAAGTTAAAAGCATGATTAATTTTTCTAATGCAGATGATGGCATGTACCCATTGTCTGACAGACTTCATCAGGAAGCTTCCCCTCTCGCCCATATTCTTCCTGTATGATACTATACACTCTGAAAAGTTTCTCCCTCTGCTCTGCACACTCATTACTTTGCAGCATGCAGGCCTATGCGACAACCAGGCATTTTATTTCTCCACTTACACACTATCTGCAATTTTTATCCTCAGCAGCTGTTTTGGGCTTTTTCTGGATAGTCTTTTATTTGTCCATATGCCTGTCAAAGCAGTGCCTTCTTCCAAACAGCCCAGAAGGATAACGTGAGTCCTCCAGACACAGCACTGCCCTCATCCCAGATGATAATTCTTAGGCTTTAGAACCTGATGTCACCTTTTCTCCTGTTCCTCTAATTCCTGCCTAGTTCATTGTCATAATTCCTTGACTTTCATATATGCCCCTGCTGCACACAGAGTCACATACAGGTCATGTCTATGTGTTTTTGAGTTTTGTGTCTCTGCCACCACACTGGAATTTTATCCTGCACCCTGATATCCCCAAGAAAGCACATTGCCAGAACAAGTCACAGCTACCACGTGGCTAGTGTCACTGTCCCACGTCACAGGGAATATTTTTAGCACTATAATGTATACAGTGGTCCTCTTCTTCCCATAATGTAAAGCCTTGAAGCTCCATGCTGTCATTCTCTAGCATTTCACTGATCTTGCACCTTCTCTGCCAGTTTCAACTACTCCATAAGAGGAGGGTGAAAAAACCAAAAAGGAGGCTCTAAGAGCTGGCAGCACTGTATCAGTGTTACAAGGTCAGCCAGTCAGACAGCAGATCACACTAAACCAAATTAGGAATATCAAACCTGCAATACCAGGGATGCAGACACCAGTCTGCATCAGACTGGTGACTTTACAGACCACTATCCTCTAATTCCTCCTACAAACTAACCAAGCTCCATTCTAAAACTAGTAGTTTTCATGCTTGCACCTTGTTCTAGTGTTTTAGTTACCAGGTAAGGGCAGGGAACATTATTGTACAGAAGCAGTGAAAACCAATACCCTGAGAGGAGCAGCCTCTTCAAACCCAGCAGACAAGGGAGCACTTAAAAGCAGCTCTACACCCCTGTGAAAAAGACAATGTCATGGGTATAATCCCAAACCAAGAGCTGGATCCAAGAAATACCACACCTTAGTCCAGCAGCCTTCAGCCCTGGGACTGTCTGAAATACTCTTCCTCATCAAAAGGAGAGGGCATATAGCTTCTCATTTGGAGCTCTGCCCAACAAGAACGAGTCTGTAGTGCACTACAGGGCTGTTTGGATCTCAGCATCAGCTTTCCCAGCTGCATCAGAGAATGAGATTGACCACTGCACAGTCTGGCTCTGCAAAGATCCACTAGCACATTGCTCAGGTCACATTCTTCAGCACCCCTGTATCTCAGTTCACATTCCTAGTTACAGCAACAACTACAGCTTGCAGAAATTTTCCATGAAACAGAACTACAAGGAATTACACAAATACAGTGGTGAGACTTGCTCTTAAGCCTTAATGTTTGGGTACACTCTGGTGAACTCAAGCTACTAGAAGGACAGCAACAACAGCATCAAGACTTTGAAACAGTAAGCCTTCGGATTGCAAAGAATGCCAAAAAAGTGAACAAAACTGGATTTTATTTTGTAAGTGCAGTGGGAAAAAAGCATCTATTTAAAGATTAATTTCCAATTTTAATCTGTAAGATTGAGAAACTTGCAGTTGAAAGTACATTCCTCTATATTGTAAGACCAGCAGAAAGAGCCCCGCACAAACCATGTTTTTGTAAGGACAGAAGAGAAAATTCCAGATTAAATGATAGAAGGTTTTCATTATCAAGTGAAAACTATGGGGCTAGAATAGATATATTTACTTCACCTTAAGTGCTAGTGCAATAAGAAAGCTGCTTAACAAATGTTTTCTTCTTTTGATCAAGAGGTTTACTTTCTGCTAGCACTGGCTTGACTGTTATAGCTCACAAAAGATGCTCTACACATGATTCTGTATCTTCATGCATCCCCATACCTTAATCAAGTTTTTATATTCTACAGTAGGTATGACTTTCTGATAACAACGCATGGAACAGAGTGTATTCCTAGGTATATATGAAATCTTGAATAACCATTGAACTCAACTCCAGTGGTCAGGCAACCTTCCAGGTAGCACACAGAGTTTTTAAATACCTGGCTTCAGAAGCAGAAGCTGGGTGAAGGGGTAATGTTATAAATCTTGTCTACAGCAAACAAGAATTCATAAAACATTAAGTCTTACAAAGGAAAATATGTTCATCTTGAGACCTGTGGATAGGGACAATAGGTACATGCTGGATTCCATCTTTAGGGAGGTAAGAGCAGTCAGCACAAAAAAAAATGTAATTTCGGTGCAATTAAATTTTCAGCAGCTGCAGAAGTTTACCTTGGTAAGTGATTATGGAAACCTGACAGGTATACAGGATACGATAATCCTTTCTTACCCAGCAGTACTGCTCCAGCCACAGAGAACCTGCTACCTCCTCTCCTTCCTGAAATAAATATACAAGCTTGGTATCTCATTGGTCATGCAGAACTCACACAGCTATAAAAAAGCAAGCTGAATCACTTTCTGACTCAAACATCAACATAATTGTTGATTAAATAAAATTATGAAAGCCCCTGTATAATCTCATTGTCTTAAAAAACAGCCTTTATTGGCAAAGTGAGCACAACTGATTCATAATTTACTGATATGCAATATAACAAGAGCGACATTAAATTTCAGTAGGAAACGAACTGAATTTTTAACATGAATTGAGTTTTGCATAGTTAATGACCAGCCTAAAATATTTAAATATGACTTTCTAGATATACAAATATATCCCATAGAGAGAGCCAACTGTCTGTATAAGGAACTTAAATAGCTAATTTGTACTTTTTAAGGATTTTTACATTGACTTAAATGGGACTTACTCAGAAAATACTAATATGAAAAGAGTTCAGTGTTTCATACATGCATTGTTTACCTTTCAAAGCTTTACTCAGTCAAATGAAAGAGTGGCTTTGCCTAGTTGTCCTTTCTCAGAATGATTATACAATTATGACTGTATGTAAAAATTCAGATTTTTCTCTCCTCCGCTATAGAATGCTTGCATGGAGAATTTATTTACATTCATACGGTTTCTTTAAAAGCCAGTCAGGGTTTCCAATATAAATTACAGAGACAAAGTGCAAAAGTACTCTTGGAGCACCTGAACATGCAGCTAGACCCAGTATTCTATGCATAGTCAAGACAGTGACAGAGCTCTACTGAGTAACCTCTGACTGGGCAGCACACGTGCCAGCACCAGAACTTTGGGCTTGCTCTGAGTGACCTTGCAGGACATGGAAAATAACAAAGGACTTATTTTATGATGCCACCTACACACACAAGCTCTTCTTCCTTCTCACCCTGGCTGCCAGCAAATCTTGCCTGTGCAATCTGCAGTAACCACCTTGCAAGTCATTACTGCTATTTTGACTAGTTGGTTCCATTTCCTCTTTTGCACTCAGAAGGAATGTCTCCCACAAAGAGACATCTCCGTTTGTAAGAATAGTCTCAAAATAAATAAAAAAAACCTAAGCATGAAAAGCCATTTGTGTGTTCATACTGGCAATCCGACTGTGAAGCAAAAGCTGGCACCTCTCCCTTGGAGTGTGTGCACTGCAGAGCCCATTTTGGCTCAGCTGGGCCCAGGGCAAACTGCAGCTGCCTGGCTGGCTCCGATGTCTAGCAAGAGAGCAGGCTGCACACTCAGCTTCTCAGCAAACATGGAGGAGAAGTACTTTCTCCTCCAACATATGGTACAGCCTTCAAAAACTAAGGTTTAAAAAGCCAATTAATTCCTTTTTCCTAAGTCCAAGCAATTAAAGACTGCTTTATATTCCTGAGAAGTTACCTTTTCAGAAGTGCACAACATGATTTTTGGGTCTTATCTAGAGAATATAAAAAAATGCTGACAGAAGCCTTTCATCAGACAATATTCATCCATCAAAAAAATCATGACGTCTTTATGGAAGGTGTCAATTAATGAAATATGACAGACAGTTAAAACATTTTCTCATCTTTTTCAATGTGTAGAGAGCATTATAAAGAGCTAAAAATATAAAAAGGCAAGAAAACAAAAAATGATGTTCTAATATTTCCCAAGTGAATATTTTTCAGAATTTCTGTTCACACTAAGTTTCCTCATGTAACCTTTGGAAGCATTGGAGCTTATCCAGCTTGCCAGAACATCAGTTTTCATAACAGCTCTATTCTTCATGGCCTGGAAATGTACATCAGACCATCCTCAAACCATAGCTGGTTTGACGGCCCTACGACAAGCCTGTCAAGACAGCTTGAAGTAAATTCACTTAACACTTCTTTTCTGAGTCTTATTCCAGTTTATTTCAGAGACCGCTCTCCTGTAGGAACTGATCCAGGTTTTTAGGATATTATGCTGCATGTTTTTGTTCATTAGAACAAGCTTCATCAGAAAAAGTTACCAAAGCTTCAGTGACAGATCTACTTTGCTAAGTCAAAGGCATCATCCTAATTTATACCAGCTGTGTTTCTGACTGCTATTTTCAGCAAGTAGATGTCTGCATCTGTTATTTAGGTAGACAAATCTTAGCTTCCTTCAGGGACTGCCTTGCACAAGAATTCAATATAAAGGATGAAAACATGATCCATACTGTGGCATTGCTTGGAGTTGAGAGCCAACTTAGGAGGAGGCAATGAAAAGATGTCAACAACTCCCAAGCAGACACTCTAGGCTTAGAAAGAAGAAACTGGACATAGTCCTTCCAAAAGATGGTTCTTTCTGTAGACTATAAAGGCTCGCTCTCAGCAGCCCATGCTTTTGGGTAAGTTTGTGCAAGGTCACCTTTACAGAAACCTACTCTGCACCCTTGCGTGGGCGCTCAGTAGCTGCACTTCTGCTCCACATTTAGTTTCAGTAAGTCCATTCCAAGCTATTTAGCAAAGTGTGATTTGACTGCACTCTTCCAACCTTAAAAATAAGCCTTTGACAATGCCTCCACGTCTGCATATAATAACCGTAGTCAAAAAATTGTTCCAAACAGCTTCTCTGAAAGGCCACTTTCTCTTCCCTCCCCAGCATTAAAAAGGATTGTTTTCTTCACAGCGTCAGCAATAAAGCGATCCACAGACTGCAGTCTACCTTTTATCCACAGAGAGCATTAAGAGCTGTGTCTGGAAGCAATCCAAGGACAAATGAAAGTAGACTGAAAACCAGCACAGAGCTACAACATGCTGATTCTGGTCCTAAGAGTCCCCGGCCTCCACAGCAAGCAGCACTGAGTGATAAATTAAATAGAGAACGTATCTAGTAAATCAAACAGTAAAATTTAAATTAAACAGTAAAATTAATGAAGTATTTAGCAAACTAAGGAATTTCCTGCAATTCAGCTTGTTTCCGTGCTGTGTACTGGATCCAGAATGCCATTCAGCTTTCTTAAGCATTATAGCAAAACCCTTGAGCATTAAGTGCAGCAGGTCAACCTGGCATAGGTCAGGGATGAGTAATGCACTGTTCCACCAAACACAAGACAGTCTCCTCCCCTGATGCAATGGTGACCTTCCAGCACCTGGGGGGATAACCAATGCACCCTGCCCATTCCTCCTCCATACTGCCATGTGCTGGCAGTTCATCCAGCAAAAGTTGACAAACTTCAATGGGGCATCAAGACTGGGATATCAAGGGTAAATAATTTTGTCTGTCACTCAATAGATTACCTTGTGTGATAAGACACTGTAGAAGAGCAACTAAATTTTGGGGCATTTTCAAGAGACCAAGCAGGCAGGTCTTATACCTTTCCCACTGACCAAATGTATGTTGTAGCACCAACAGCACTGGTCTGAGAATGAGAACATGACAGACATGTTGTGTCAGTCTTCCATGGAAGTGTGCCTTGTTGTAGATTTAAGCCACGGTAAAAAGCTGTTTAATTGAGTATTTTTTGTGTTTACCATCATGTTTTAAAGCTACAAAGCTTTCAAGCTGTGACAAGTACAAAGAATAAAAAGCCCACTGCAGCTGATGTTGACACCTTTAAATATATACTTAATTTCTGTGGTGAGATCTTGCAACCTACCAATCACCATTTTCCCAACATCCAACAGAACCTCCCAAAACACTGGTACAAGGTCTTAGGGTTAAAATAATTTCAAAAAAGCCAAAGACCTTAAAGCAGCAGAGCCAATGCTTAAGTAGTACCGTATTGTGTCAGTTTACATAATTCTTTGCACATTATTTGGCTGTGGGACTGCATATGCTTCTCCTCAAGGGAATTCCTGCTGCAGCAGCTTCCATGGCAATAGTCCACTGCGCTCTTTTGCCACTGTAGTTTTCTATTAACATTTTACTGCACTGCTCCTGGCAGCCCAGCTGACACTGGGCATATCTAGCAGAGTAGAGATGACCATTCATGCACTGACTTCATACACCACTTGTAATACAGCTTTTAGTAGACCATGTAGCAGCTACACATCTGTCTGTAGGCACAGCTGTGCACATTTATGACATAACTGTACAAAGCAGCATGGGTAGTTTTATGTCAGCACAACTCCCATTACCAGCAGGGTGACCTTCATAACTAAATCCCGGAAGACTGCTTTGGGATGGTTCCGTAGCAGGACTTCTCTCCTGCACTGGCAACTCTTGCAGGTGCAATCCTACCATCCCATCTTTCTGTCCCAGGCTCCTGATCTGTTCTAGTACACACTGTTCACAAATACCATTACCCCCATGCAACTTGCTCCTTTCCAGAATTTTAAAATAAAAATCCACCTGTATAAGCATCAGCAATATTTGATATGAGGACCCTACCTTGAAAGGTAGGACTTTTATGTTTAAAGGAGGGAAAATAGCCTGGTATGTTTTCCAAGCAAATAATCAGAATATATAATTTATCTTTTGTAAATAAAAGTCAGTAAGTCAATATAAGTGATGCAACTAATGAAATGCTGAAAGCCTTTGCATCAACTCCTGCCACTTACATACAACACACACATATGCCATTGAAAAATGAACCTCCAGTTTTTGAGTAAGTCTCACAAAGAAATGGCTTTCTGTTTTGTTTAAAAATTAGTTACTTAAGAAAACAGGAAAAAAAGCATATAGCAACCAGAAATACAGACAGTTCAGTAAAGCATTGGAGACAACCTTATAATACACAAGCATTAATTTCACTACAGAACCTCCTAATGATTCATCTCCATCCCACATGAGCTAAGGTAGCTACAGTACTGGTCTCTGCAATTGCTTCCCAGCACCAACAGGCTCTTCCTGGAGAAGACAGGGAGTAGTTGTTAGGGTAAGCACATAGTCCCCAAAGTATTCAACACTACTTCTCATGAACAGATATAAGCACCTACTGCAGCACCCACTTGGGAGAGGGTGATCAGCAGGGTAATGCTGCAGCTCTGCTAGAAGAGCTCAAAACCTGGAATCTGCCTGGCGACAGGAGCTACATGGGGATAATAGTCAAGCTTTTTCAAACCTGCTTCTTTTAGGTTGTACCAGCCTCCCTTGGATTTTACTGCTCTCTGTAGAAAAACCTGCACTTCTAGGTAAGTTTCATCAACTGTCCAGTAAGAAAAGTCTTCTCTGCTGTCATCACCCCAGACTAAGAAGCAAATTCCATACTGCATCTGCATTTACACACCTGCTTTTAAACTTGTAATTCCTCACTTCATATTCTCTATGTTCCTCCCCAACAGCCTCAAAAACCTTGGGAAAAGCCACATGTTCTCTGCTGGTGCATTAGGCTTAGAGGCAGATGAAAGTCTTAGTATTTTCTTAGGACACCAAAGATGCAAAGTGGAGGTCACGTATTTGCAATCCTTGCTTGGGTCAGGACTTCTTTACATATGCAAATATCACTTTGCGCACTTTCTGTTTTCTTTTTGCTCTTTTACTGCTGCCCCTGTTACTAGACTGTCTTTTTCCATCCTTGTTCTGCCTGCCCTAAGAAATGACCGGTGCTGCAGGCTGTCTGAACATCTCAATAAAGGCAAGCAGTTGGAAAGTCCAATAAATGCCTTCTATATACCATGTACATCAACATCCCTAATCCTCTTACCACATGCAGGATACATGACATACTCCACAGCACTCCAAGTGTTTAGGCTTCCTAATAACTCTTATAAACCCACAAATTGCCAGGTTTAAGAAGTCAGTGCACTTCTTCAACAATTAAGAGTGAAAAAAAGAGGCAGTCACCTGTGAAAAAGATGGGATTTATTACTTGTACTGCCTATGTTAAATTCAGGGTGACACAAATGTGTTTACAAGCCACTGAACCACCGGGGAAGGTTTTCAGGGAGCTGCACCTGCAGAGAGCAATCCAGAAACACAACTCAGAGCTACACAGCGCAGAGACGGAGTGGGATCCTCAGTGGCACAGCACTGCTCGCTCTCAGCAGCAGCAGCAGCCCCTCAGCAACACAGCACCACTCGCGCAACCTCTGCCCAGCCACTGCATGCAGCCCGCGGAACTGCTGGGCTCCCACCACGGCCCACGCCGTGCTGCGCGGCTGGCAGGCGCAAGCGGAGCAGGAACCGGGCCACGGAACTAGGTTTGCAAAGAAAAGCATTGTGTACTTTTCCCCCACAGCCTTTCAGGTGAGATGCTTTGTCAGTCTGGAGCCAAAGTCCACCTCTTCAAAGACGGGCTTAGTGTGCTGTATTCTGAGATCAGGCAGGGGAGGTCTGAGACTGGAGGTCATCAGACAGGCATTGCTTACTAGTAGCCACACCAGATAATACCTAAACTTAGAGGTCAGCTTGTCCAGGCTTCTTGTGGGCTGCCAACACATGAAACAATAAAAGCTGAAAGATCTCATAAGAATTTATCACTGTAAAAACATAGTTTAGGTTAAAAAAGGAGAAAGTAGCTTGTATTTCTCATCTTGGACCTAGCAGCAAGAAAGATTAGAAAGATTTCATACAGCAGAGATTTTCAAAGAACTTCATGGTGTGTTCACATTTTAAAAACCAGAGAGCCTCCCACTTCCTAAGCTTTCTGGACCTAACTGCCAAAGTTGGTTTTATATTACAGACAGATTTGCTCCTTTACATGGCCCTTCCAGCTCCTCAGCCATTTGTTACTATGTTCACAAAGCTCTCATTTAAACATTTCTTTCCATTCATTCTTTATGTCGACAGCGTCACAAAATAAAATTAAGTAAGAGACGTACTGTAAACTCCATCAGCTTCTTCCATCACCTTTGATCCAGCTCCTTTCCTGCTCACTGTGAATGGCCCTGAATAGGTAGCATTTTACCTTCCACATCAAGAATTTATTACATGTCTCCTTTAAGGTCCAGATTCTGTAATCCCCACTAATGTTTTAGTGGGGGGTAAAAAAAGCCTTCAGATTAATATTATTAGCGAAACTGGGCCTGGAGTTTTTATAGCCTTGTGTGAGAAAACCCCAAGCTTACTAGGGAAGCTAGAATATTATTTATTTGAGGAGGAGAGAGAAGACAGAGAAAGCAGGTGAATGTATGGCTTTTTATCACATCTACATCTGGGTCTCATAGCACCCCTGGCAGGGGGATTCAAACCATTTCACAGAAATTCTCTTTCTGGGCCTGGACTAAAGCAGTTTGGCAGAGCTGGACACAAATCACCACAGCCCTCCTTGCCAAGATTGAGGCATCATCTGCTTGGTCATACAAGAACTCTTATCAAGATCCTTCCATAGGCCTCAACACAGTGCTTTCCAACATGGAGTGCTGCACACTACAAAGACAATATACTGGAGTTCTGGAAGAAAACATTTTTTTCTGTTGTTAATAAATAAAAAATAATAAAAAAAAAAATTAAATAGTGTGAATTTCATCTTTATCTCATCCTGGTTTAAATTGTTTTATAATATTATATTTAATATGTTTTATAATGTACATAGTATACTAGTACAGTAGTGCAGGTATATAATCTATAAATAAATAAATAAATAAACATAGATTGGGGGTACCTGTTGAAAAAACTTCTACTGATAGGGGTGAATGATCAAAAATGATTGGGGAACACTGCCCTAGAGTTCTCCAGTAACTGCATTCAGGACTAAAGCAGCCTAGCAGATACAGTTCACTCTCTTTTTAGCAGAGAGCTGAATGTGTGCTCAAATCCTATAAGCTTCAGCTGATCTACTTGTAAGTTTTATACCAATATAAAAAGGAGTAATTTCCCTTTGTCCTCCAAGAAAACTGTCCTCTTGTAAGAACAGGGGAGTGGTGGTATCAGTTAGAGGTCCTTCTGCATTGGTATAACACTTTTCATGTCATTAAAGAAATATGTATCATTCAAGTCATTTGTCACATATCACTAAGGTAGTACTTATGTTTATATGCATCTCTGGATTCAAAGAAAAATGCACTACGTTTGCATCCCTTGACACTCCCCTTTGAATTTCAATTTGCGTCATTCACAAATCAAAAGGATGTGTAAGAACCTTGTGTTTTTCCCTAGCAGAAACAGGTTTCCAGAGCAGACACTCATTTTGCAGTCAGCCATGCAAATTATTAATCCTAAAAGCAAGACTGAGGCTGCAATGTGTGTCATGGCAGGAAAAAATGGCTATGTCTTTTTGCTACAAAAATTCTCTGTAGCCCCTTAGTCCTCCTTCCTGGGCCTTATGACCGCCACAGATTTGGGTCACTCTTTGCAAACCTTAGCAAGCAAATCAGAACTCATGTTCTTCAGGAAGCATGGATTTTTCCTTTTGATCAAGGGATTTAATGTTAGTTCCTACCACTCATATCTGATACCAAACTTTCTGCTCTTGTGATGATATGGAGCAAATAGGTTGTACTTTCAATAAACATCAAAAGGGATGTCTTTTAAGAAATTTTTGAGGCTACAGTTTGACAATAGGGTGTTTTCACTCTTCTAGGGTGTTTTCACTCCAGCCCAGCAGTAACCATTTGAGGCAGATACTTAACCTTAAGCTATAGTGATCAAATTATTCTTAGGCATCCGTGCAACACTACCCTCAAGTGCATGTTTTTGAAGTGAGATTAAGCACATTTCTTCTAGCCTAGGATTGCTCCAAACAAATGATTTAATGGTATAAGTACTATGATGTCAAGTGATGCAGCCCATAATATAACACAGAAATAACTGCAAAAGAATGAATATTGGCAAATATAGTATGGAGTCCTTGAACATACAGCAAAAGAGGTGCTTAAAACTCTGCTTAGAAAAAGCTTTTTTTTAACTTGAGTTTAAAAATTTACTTAATTTCTCCTTCCTCTTCTATATTGCAAACAAGGCAGCTAACAATGACTCTACAGCAGTAGTCAGAGAAAGCAAAACTTAAAAGAAATCTTTGTGTCTCCTTTCTTTAGGAAGCATTCAACATCCACCAGTACGCAGAACATTGAGTTCTGCTAGCCTCAAAGAGGAAAAGAAAAGCAACAGCTACACCAAAACTGCTTATAAGACCCGTAACATTTTGCTTTCTTTATAGAAGCTATCACTTGATTTTGGTCACATCCTCCTGCCTCTAGAACCAATGTCTGGGGATAAGGGTACATTTCACAAAGTGAGTAAAGAACCAGACAAGGGAAACACAATTCCCACTCCTGCCAATACAGGTGATTGAGAAGGAAGAATATTTCTTAAATGCTTGGTATAAAGAATTGGGCCCATTACTCAGTGCATTAGCCTCTAAAACTGCACTGGTGTCTTCTGTTAGGCAGCAGGAGAACAGATGCGTTCACAACTCAGATACAATCAAAAGGTTAACTCAAAACTTCATGTGGGGGCAATGACACTCCTAAAGTGCAACCTTCATCCAAAAAGGAGACTGAATAATCATGGGATAACCAAATCCATAGATAAACACCACTATTAGATCTGAACTAAGATTTTGTTGAGCTGCATACTGCATTTCTTCCAGCTTTTTAATGCTATGTTAGATGTTGTGGTGGGTGTGACAGTTCACATACTGTATCTCCCACAAAAGCAGATCTGGAACATCAGCTGTAGCAGGCTGGGTGAGCAATGTGGTCAGGAGCACGTGGCCATAATTTTGGTATGTTAGAAGTACCAGCAATTATCTTTATGCGACACCATGAGGCAAGAACAGACAGAGTCTGGTTTCATGTGACCTCATGTCTCAACATCAACCTGCTTTTTCACCACAGGCGATGATGTTGGAACCTAGAGGCTCTTCTCACTACAAATATGCTGTCTACTAAGGATTGAACTCAAGTGAGCCATCTTTCAGCAAGGGCAATTCAAAAGGCTGTTACCCCATCAGCTATCTTCCTGTAAGTTAGGTGGGAACTCAATATCTGGAAGACCTTTACCTTCTTCTCCCAAAAGAATGGACTTGAGCACTTGGGGCAGAGCAAAATTGCACAAAGCCTGGCTTACTAACAAGCAAAATTTGATGAACTCCCGCCCCGATTACCGGCAATTTTAACAAGAACAGTAGAGACATGGTGTCCAGCAGAGCCCAGAGAAAAAAAAAGGAAGTTTCATAGTGGGTAAGAACAAAATGTTAAAATGTGAAGTATTGGTAGAATCTATATTAAGATATAAGAGAAATATTCATTTTTATGTCAGGAGAAGATTTTAGGAAGCAAAATACAATTAGAGAAACTAAATGCTGTAGCATAGAAGGGCAGGTTAGAAAGAGGTTATAGTACAGATTAAAAGGATTCAGTAGAAACTGAAAGCTTGAAAGTAAAGTTTTGAGCAGCTTTTGTTACACATTTCTTGTTCCTTTTCTGATTATTGTGCTGAAAGATTCTCCTTTTAGCTGCCCATTTCAGCTTC
>WAAG01038466.1:279-13923 GCA_013390105.1 Tichodroma muraria | reverse complement strand
ATATTATTTCTAATTAAAAGTATTTGACAGCAGACTTGATTAAAGTGGATTGTCCAGTTTAAAAAATTTAATTCCTGTAAATGAAATGTAAATAATTTTTTCTTGATAATCTTTAGTAATTTCCTGATTCTTTTCTGTAGATAATTATTCTTACTTGTAACAAATATTAAGATTTTATTCTGCAGACCCTTTTTCACAGATGATTTAATTCATATTTAATTTTTATCAATTTTTATTCTAAATCTTCTCTGCATTGCTTCACTTATAATCTGATATTTTATTACTGCTGATTTTTTTCAAGCAGTGGTGACCTTGAAATGAAGCTGGAAAGAGGAAGCCAGGGAAATCTTCTTGCCACTTCAAATGAAAGAATATGTTTCATAGCTCTGTAAGGAGAAAGCCCAGAAAATGGTTTCCTTTTTTAGGACTGTTGATTATCACTTTGGGTAATAATTCATCCTGTGCATACAGAGCAGGCTAATCTTTAAATACGGTTTTCAGCAGTACTTACACACAGCTGTAGACATTGATAAAACAGGGAGCTACAGGCATTGACAGTTGTTAATGGTTAATTTAGCTGTTGGTAAACTTTCATTATGGTTTTCTCCTGCAAGCATCTTCTTTTACTGAGCTTGTCTAAATTCAGGATCTCTCTGAACGCTGAACTCAAGAACAGAATTTATTCATTATAGGATTGGATCTATAAGCATATTCATGTATTCTGCATGTAACTCATTTTTAGGCAGATTTCATTTGTTATTAGGCAGATTTCATCTCACCATTAAGAAAAAAAAAACGGAAAGAGTGATGTGGTTGATACTCATGTCTTTATTACTTCCATTTCATTAAAGCTTGAAGACATTAAAATAGAGATTTATTTCAAGACAGGGCTGGTGATAACAACCTAGCAGATGGTTCAGAAGACTTTGAAAAAAAAGGAATAAGTAATGCAAATTGCAGAGACTAACCAACCAGTACATATAATGGGACTGGTTTCTGATTATCTTCAGTCTAGCCTTCACTTTCTTCAGGCAAGAGAAGAATGTGCTAAGAACAGACTTGGGAGAAAAGGAAGTAGGTTTTTTGTTTTCTGAGGACTGGGCTGTGATAACTAGTAAGATTTATGTAGGCTATGTTAATACCAAGCAGTTTTATCCCACAGCTGTAATGTAGAATTGTCTGGTTTACATGGACTAAAACTCCAGCTGCATCACACAAGGTGACAACTCCTTGGCTGTCACCTGTAATGAGACACATTACCGTTACACTTATTTTACATTTGAAGTCTTCATTAATAATTTGGCATGCACAGGGGCTTTGCGCCCCTGTTTGTTCAGAGTGAATAGGTAGTAGTTACTGTAAGGAACAAGTAATTTCCTGGAAAAGAGGAAAGACAAGTTGCCTTGCTCTGTTCTAGCTATTCACTCAGTATATGTATGTCCAGACAAATTGACAATTGCACAACTTTATTTGAAGACCTTTATGCAAATATATATTGAAAATTCTGTTCTCTTTTCTCATATAAAACTTATCTCCCCAGGACCTTTCGTCTATAAATGCTACAAGCATACCAGCTTCCCACTGTCATCTGTCCCTATCCACCTCTCTGTCACTGAAGGATTATGCCACTCATCATTAATCTAATTATTTTATTCCACGAGTGTTTGTGCTAGTCAAAATTTTGTAAAGCATGTGGCAGTCAATCCCAGCTCTGAGGACCTCATCGTTCATAATACCATAACTCTGTAGCTAATTCTTTATTTCTACTGTATTGTTTATTTAGCATTTAAATTATGGAAAGAAATATTATATACTAGCTTTTTTAGACCTAGTTGCAACAAAAAATGTTTAGGTCATTAAAATTAATTATTCTTAATTATTCTTTCAGTAATTGAAGTACTTAAGATGCTTCTTTATGAAATTCTGCCTTACTTTATTATACTGTGCTGAGGACTGTTCTCTCACCTCCTCATAAGAGAATGAAAGCATCTCCACAACATATTACATTAGGTACTCAATATGTAACTTGAACCTGTATGATCCTTTTGTTGTATGGAGCCCCACAGATGTGTTACAGTGGATGTGTTAATGGAATGTGCAAATCTATGTCAGTCAGTCATAGGATAGTCTGTAGGACCAAGAACAGTCATTCACCTCAGGAGAGGGGCTGTCTCCTAGTCCTCCCAGAAAGTGTCAGCTCAGCAGACATTGACTGGATTCTGAGTCAACTTTATAGACTAGTAGTTGGTCTCAATATTTTATTCAACTTCTTGCCATTTCTAAGGACTTCTTGTTGCCCAGAGAAGCGGTAAGTGCCCAATCCCAGGAAGTATTCAAGACCAGAACAGAGCAATCTTATCTAGTGGAAGGTGTCCCTGCCCATTCCAGGAGGGCTGGAGTTTGATGATCTTTTAAGTCCTTCCAATGCAAACCATTCCACAATTCAGTGATTCCGAGTTTAACGTCTGTGTGGACTGTCCCCTCGGTTCTGTTTCCTTTTACTCAGACTTTCCAGCAGCTTACTTCTCTGTTTCACGAAATCGATTAAGAAGAACAGTGGTTCAGTCTTTGCTCTTCCCTCCTTCACTAATCAGCTTTCCTTGGGAGTTCACTGACTTTCCAAATATAGTCCAGTCCACCAGTGATAATGAAGCCTAAGCTGGGCCAAATCAGTGTGTTTTTTCTTCAGCAGAAGGAAAGGCAGGGAGATCTCTTCCATGAAGTAAGCAAGCTCTACTCAGGAGCTCAAAGGACACAGAAGTTGAGGGAAAGGAGTATGAAGGATGCAGCTGGGAAAAAAAGAGCTAGAGGAAGAGACAAATGTAGGGTTTCAGAAGTAATTGTAGGGAGTGCAGGAGAGCAGAGTGGTCGGATTCCAACATTCATATGAGACTGAGGCGAAAACCTCATGCCATTTTAGTCAGGAAGTCAGGAAGGATACAGACACGTTTTTGTATAGACATTGGCATCGTGATTTGCACTTAGATACAGGTCCGTAAAACGCTCACACACTGCAGAGTCAGACGGTGTCAATGGGCACTTTCTCAGTGCTCTCGGGGTTCCCATGGCTGAGTGTGTGGGCGGAATGCTCTTTGGGACATGAGCAGAGCTCATTCCAATGGCAAGACTCTGCAGGATGCTCGCTGTCCCTCGGCCTCATTACTGCGTGGATACAGCTGGAGGATAGCCAGTGGCATGTACAATGGTTCAAATCACTAAGAGAATTTAACATTGCAAGACAGATTCGGTCCTAGGTCACATGTTAGCCAATGCTTGCAAATATAGCAGAGAACCTACCACATGCCCTTAATCACATTTTTTGGGTCATTTAAGCGTATTGGCTATTACCACTCTCCAGAAAATGAAAGTTCTACTACGGTCATTTCAGGCTTATCTTATCACTGGTCTGTCATCATGAAGGACAGAAGCAAATCAAGTGTACACTTTGGTAGCATTGTTGCCAGGTAAGTAGCAATTCAGTAAAGAGGTACCTTCCCATGGCTTCACAGCAGCTTCATCCTTTGCATGCTTTCAGAGTCACATTTGAAGTCAGTGAGGTACTGAGTAATTTATACGCTCTTTTCTGGGCCTGAATCTGGCATGGCACAGTTTATACATCAGACAGCTTGAATTACACCGTATTTGACCCTGCATACCTAGTGGCATTACAAATATGAGAAAACTTGAAATACTTCACGTAACTACCTTCCCGAATTGGAGATCCACCCAGTAAGAGTCTTGTTTCGCTAGCTGGGCATACAAGACGTGTGGAAGCTATGGGTTTTAGGGCCAACATACTTGTAGCAAAAGAGCAGTGATGGCTTACATTATCTCTGCAAGAATATCTGGCATCCTCCTTGAAAGTCTGTCAAACCAGTACTGGTAACCAGGAGGAAAAGGCTTCAGATCAAATCACCTGGGGACACTTTTCATATGGTGCAGTTACATCCTTTGAAGTAAACACATAGCCAAGAAAGCTCCAAGTAGCAGAATTTTAAAGAAAACTACTGGCAGTAGTTCTCAAGTTCACTTAAAAAAAACACTTTCCTCATCTGTTTTTCTGTTCTGTGAAAACAAGTGCATAGTTGGTGATAATAAGTATCTACCTGATGTTAAAGCAGTAGTGGACATCCAACAGCAGACCATGGACAGGGTCATTTGCTGTCCTTTATTACCCCTGTCTGTCTGGGTCTTGAGAGAATGTGGTTCCTCTTTGCAGAGATCTCTGATGTGCTTGGAGCAGAGCTGCAATTACAACCCTAAATTTATTCAAATCAACTGATAAGGGCTTCCTATAGGCTTTATTAAATGAGGTCACATTATTCTGAGTGGGTAACCAGTGGTTAGGACCCTAAGGGCACTAATAAGCTTTAATGGCCTCTTCTGAGTCTCTCCCACACCTGCCCACAGGCCAGGACCCATTCCTAGGTTTTGGAGCCATTAGCCCCTGCCACAATAGGGCTAATCTCCTGCTCCCACAGCCCTGCCCCCTCCCCGTGAGCCTTGCTGAGCCAGGTCACATAGCTGAAAAACCTTAATAAACCTTAATAGACCTTAATAAACAGTTGAAACAATACCTTGAATAGCAGTTTAATGCAAAGGTCTTAACACAGACTTGAAAGTTTTGATCTCCATTATCCATTGTTCTTATTGTTACGTGGAAATCATTGTATCAAATATTGTTTTTTAGAGCATCATGCTTATTCCAGTCCAACAGGCTCATAAATTAAAGAACTTGGACTCTCATACTGCATCTTATGACACCACTCTTGACTAAGGCCTTATACATTTCATGCCCAAGCAAATTAGGTTCCAATCAACAAAATTTTATATTCTTATACTGGAATTTTTTAGGTTAGAATCACACAATCTACTAACACAAGGCTGTGATAGAATTATGGTGTCAACATTAAGTGCCCACACTTTGTCTCCAAATAGTTTTTTTAAATTTATCATACTTACAGGTTGTAAAATCTACCTCTTTTTCTGTATACTGTAGTATTGGAATAAAGAAAATCAGGTAGAACCAAGGAACAGTGTTATAATACTAACCAGGAGGATCCTAATAGACAAAGGATTTTGATGTGTTCATTAAGTTACAATTTTGAAAAGGCATTCCTATTAAAACTAGCTCTGAAAACAAACAGCCAAGAAAATTTCCTTTCTCACTTGTACTAGAATATAACTCAAATCTCAGTAAAGTTATCCTTAGTACTCTTTTCAACTTACAGATTTTACAAAAGCATATATTTGAAATACTTCTTTCAGAACTGGTCCACTAGTAGTTGCCAGCTTTTTTGGACTTAAAATATGGTAGTAAAAGAAAAGTTTTAGTTCCTGCCTACAATAAAGCATCTTACTTTGCAATGGAAAATAGAAATGCTGAGAGTAGTAGGTTTGTTGTTTGGATTTGTTAGGGTTATTTTTTGTTTGGGTTGTTGTTTTTTGGGGCTGGTTTGTTTTATTTGTTTGCTGAGTTTTTTTTACTTGGTTTGGTTTGGTTTTGTTTTCTGGGGTTTTTTTTTGCTGTTATCTGTATATCTGTAACAGCATTTAACCTTTGTTTAAAGTTTGCAACCGCTTATTGTCAACGCTGAGTTGAGGGAATATCTTGGAATTTTTGTACTGTTCAGGTAAGAATGGTGGAGTTCTAGAGTTGCTTGCTAAAGGCTAGTGAAAGAAAATTGGGTTTGTTTGTTGGGAGTTGTTTTGGGTTTTTTACATTCTATGTTATCTTGGGAAAGTACCAGTGCTAATTTTTGTACTGTGCATCCAGTAACAATCCCTGGTTCAGTGGGTTTGCTTCTTTCTTCAGGATGCTTGAAGTTTACTTCTGTAGAGTATTACCTCTGAAAATCAATTTGGTATTTTTTTTTGCCTGTATGGCCATTTTTTTCTCTCATATCAGTTACTTCAGACTAAACATTCACATGACCAAAATTTATGCATCCATATTTTAGTTTTCTCGGTAGACAGCCTAGGTAAAAGATGCCTTTTGCAGAGAATGTGGTAATCAGACAAAAATCAGCCTGCAATGCCTGATGTGATGACATAGTCTATCATCGAATCAGAACAGTGCATGATGAGGATGCCGAAGAGTCAAAGTCAAAGCCAGGGAGTGAAAACCTGTATTTGAAGCTGAACTGATGTTTTCCTGTATTTTTATTTTTCAGCAGTATGGGCACATACTTTTCCACATGAACAAAACAGAAGAGCTGTTCCAAAAAAACCCCAAAGCAATTACATGAAAAGCAAATAGACTCAGTAATACTGAGCTTGTCTTTTAAACATGCACCTTTCATTATTTTTGTGCATTAACTGTAATGACAAGTAGGTTTTTGACTTGAGCTTGTTAAGTAATGTTTTTTTTGGAGATGTTGCATATTTTTACATGTATTTCATGGCCACTTGAAATGTGCTTATTTCCACCATGTGAAGTACCATGCATAATTAGAATTGCTTTTTTACTCAATTTTCAACAGTTAAATTAAGTCCGTCGCAGTTTTTGTTAACATTTTGTGTATCTGTAATTTCGTCTTATGCAAAGTTGTCATGTTTCCTTGAAGCTGTATTATCATATCTTTTTTATTATGTTTGCCTTTAGAATTTCCAGTTGCTGTTTGCTTAGAATTTCAAAGGTTAATGAGGGAAATCCCCTTTATTTTACTCTCTGTACCTTGGTCACTGACACAGTTTCTTAAAAGAAGTGTCTAGCAGCTAATTGATGCTAAGAAAAGTCAAAGATTCTGTTGTCATCCACTGAACAGGCAGTTTATGTGCTTATGCATGAGGACATGCTAACTTGCAAAGAATGGTTAATGAAAACGGGACACTAACTGGCCTGTTTCACAGAACTTGCAGGTGGGAGACATTTGGGAGAATATCAGAGTAAACAGATTATCCTTTTCAGTCAAAAAGCTTGGCTCTCCTAATTGCTTAGATATAAATTAATTAAACTCCTTGAGGTGGTGGTGGTAATTCCCAAATAGCGAAGAGGTATATAAGGGACAAAAATCACTTCCTAAGAAGTTCAGAGCTATTTTTTGTACAAGAGCTTTTTTGTGTGACCACAGACTGTTCCGTATCCATATGGAAGTAAATCCTCGCAAGTTCAGCTTCATGAGCTGAGTCCTGCTCAATGCTGGATCAGCACAGATCCATTCTGGGGGGGAGGAGGCAGGAGCACACAGCTGGAGTGGAGGACATGGGTTACCCATCACACGAGCACAGGATTGACAATGATGCATTTTCCTGGTTTTGTATGTACAAAATAATCAAGTCCAAAAAAAATAATTGGCATATTTGGGAGCAGACCTTTTCCTACAATCACCAATTCTCTTTCCTGCTGAAAAGTATATAAGACAGAGATGTTCATCTGGGGGAGAGGAGGCTGATTAGGTGATACATCATAAGAAGAAAGAATTGCGCTTTGGGATTTTTGGACTCTTAAGATTGTGCTTACATGCATTTTACAAATGCTGTAGCTGTAGTAGTTGAATGTGTTCTACGTCTACTCCATTTTACATGAAAAGGCCCATTCTTCTTTCTGTTTGGTGAGTCTTCCACCCCAGCAGACCACTCAGTAGAGTATGTCTGGCTGCTTTTTGGTGTGCAGTGCAAAAGTTAAAATTTGTATAAAAATATCCTTTCACCATGCTTTTAGGAAAAAAACAAAAAACAAAAACAACCCAAAGAAAACGGGGTTTTATTACAATCGGTAATTCAGTAGCCTGTCACAGGTCAGTAGGAAAAACAGGCCTAATGGTTGCTGAGATTAGAAATAGCTTTAAGGAGTATTATATATCATTATAAGATGGTGACATAGTGAAGCTTAATAGGCACTACAACATCCTTTTGTTTTTATGTTTCCCTGAACACTCAGTTCTGTGACAGGTGGCCATTCCTGTGTAAATTTACCCAAATATATTTGTGTAGCAGCCCTGAAAAAGCCTTAATACATTAACCATTAAAAGTCAATGACAGTCTTTGGAGAAATGTTTTAGTGTGCCTGTATGAATAGAGGGTTTGAATGATAGGTTGTTTTTAGGTAATTTATAAGTATTATATTTAGTTGATGCATGCAAATATGATAAAATATGCATTTTCCATTGCATAGTTAATGTATTCTGTTTTATTATATTCTATTTATGTTTTCCCAAGAGCAATGAGAGAGGAAGGAAGTTAAGTTTTAGTTGAGCATTTTGTTTCGTGGGCATTGGCGACACAAAACATTTAGCTGGTTTTATTAAAAAACAATAGTTTCAAATATTAAATTGCCTTTACTGCTTATCTCTAATGTGTTTATATCATGGGAGTTTCCAGTGTGAGCAAATACAGAGTACGCAATTGAAGGCAGCAGTTCAAACAAGAAATAAGGATGTTTAGTTTAGTGATTAAAAATGGAAGTGTTACTGTTGAGAATCCATTCTTCTGAAATTTTCTGATGTTTTTGATAGTTCAGTAAGCTATAGGCTCTTCCATATTGATCAAAACTTTCTTTATTCATATTTTGTTGTTGTAGACTTTGGCTCCAAATTCAGCCAAACTATTCATCTAAGATTTTGAAGACATTTCTGTAGAATGTAGTATATTGACAGAGACTCAAATGAGTCAACTTATTATATAAAAAGGCCTCTTTGCCCTTCCTAAATTGGGTAGGCAAGAAAATAAATTGAATAAAATTGTACCATGAGGCTAGAAAACAGTTTTAGGATTTTTTGAAAGCTGATTAAATGTATCTCCAGGGTAAATAGACTACTGTGGAATCTATTGCCCAGAGACAGTTTCATATATATGCATTTTAACCTTTCTTTGCAAGTCCTGAACCTGTGGTATGCAGTAAAGACACCTACCATGAGTATAAATATATTTTATATTTTTATTTATATTTTATAGTATCTATAATAGCAACAATGTTGAAAATACTGCATAAAATGAAATGGTCAGATTTGTAAGGATATTAGAACTAAGCAAATAGAATAGGCAAGTTGTTTACAGTAGATGAAAAGAAATTATTTATTGCATAAAGAAAAATTGCTGTTTTCAAAGGACACTTGAAGTACCTGCATATAATTGAGTAGCCTTTGAATTTACCCAGTAATGTCTCCCTGACACCATCAGTTGTTAGCCTTATCATGAATTTTTATATATTATACTCATATAATCTTTATATTTTATACTCATGCTTTAGGAGTGCTTAGGCATATTTTAGGAGCGCTTAGACTACAAAACCCCACATTTCTATCTGGCCCTTCATCTTTATTCAGTTCTTTATCTATTCAGCACTCAGCATTAGTAATAAGTAGTAATAACTTCTACACTGAGTTCTCTCAAACCTCCAGACCCCACATACAATCTTACGTGGCTGTTGCCATTCACTGCAGGGATATAATGAGTGGCTCTGGTGCGGGCACCCCACTCCCAGAACTGGAAGGGTGCGTGCAAGGACTCTTGTCTCCATGGGGTCAGGTTGGGTCCTGACACAGTGGCTGCAGGCAGCGCCAGTGGCAGCACTGTCCTTGGAAAGAGTCAAGGAAGAAGCAGCAGCAGCAACCCAAACAGGGGCATGACGAAGAGGCAGAGACAGCTGCAGCAGCAGCTGCTGCCTGGCAAGAGTGTGAGGGGAAGGGAGCAGCGGGAACAGCAAAAGGTGCAGGGTGGGATGAAGGGAGGAAAAAGGCCTCAGCTGAAGCCCTAAACTGGAGACATTGAGAAGTTATGGCAGCAGAAGCCTTCCTGGCTTTTGGCAGTTCTCCATCCCAGCTGCCTTCTGCTTCGACCAAGGCTGCTGCATGGCCTGTGAATGGTTGCTTTAGGTCAGTGCCATGGCTGGGGCAGCGCTGGTGTAGGAGGGCACATGGTGACTTGTATTGCATCGTCAAGTGGAGGCATCTTTAACTCAGGGGTGCATCCCCTGGGAATGTCATCTTCAGAAACTGAAGTGTCTGGGAGGTATGTGTGCTTCCCCAGATAGGCTACAGGTGATGACGATGTTTTCAGGATTGTAATTCCTGGCTCGGCTTCCCAGAGCATGGTTTGTTTTGTTTAATTGTGTTCCACTTAGAGACAGCCTGTGATGAGGAATCCCACACCTCATTTCTGCCTGAAACTCTACTCTCTGAAAGCCGAGTACTGCAGTGTTAGTCATGGAAACACAAAGCTTCTGCATGCTGAGGCCCTTTTTGTTGAAAAAGACCTTAAGAAGTTTCTCTGTGGTAGCACAAGTCTTCTGTAACAGAATCAGAAATTTCATAGTTAAAAGGAAATAAAAGGGGGGCTGGATTTTTTTTTTCCTAAACTGCAGTAATTTTTAGTATGACGATTTGTCCAGGAACCATGAAAACTTAAGAATCCTCTTCCTTTTAAATTAGTTGAACACTACTTTTGAAAGTTTATCTGCTGTCCTTTTCACTGAGCAGCAGTAGACAAAAGAAGTATTGTCCTCCTTTGAGACACAGCTAGGCAGGGTAGCACTGGCTTACTGATTGAGGAGGAGGAGTGTGCGTGGGGTAGTGTGTTTTTCGCTGGGTTACAAGGTTTTTTACTACAGATATTCATCACCAATAGTGTCTCATAAAATTGTAATTAATAGCTGTTATGCCCGTAATGTAACCTGGAGGAATTTATTTAGATATTGGAGAAAACAATGAAAAATATTGATGGCTGTTCTGGGTAAATCAGTGACTCAGTAGAAAACATTTTGTTGATTTTTGTATTTGGTAGGTAGTCAGGGGATACTGCAGTCACCCCACAGTTGGCCTCCTTGCCAGCTGGCATTACAAGTGGATAAGCATAATTAATTTCAAAATCAGTCAGCAGATTATATGGGGCAACATTTGCTTCTGAAAAAAAACGTGAAATAACAGAAATCTTTGATCCAGCTCAAGTCTCTCCATTTCCTTATCAGCTTTACAGATTTCTTTATTTTATATCTAATATCCCCTGGTAGGGAAGGTATTTTGCCTGCTACATTAACAGATGCTGATGAGTGTAATAGTTTGTTGAAAGCTGAACACAAAATCTCATTCTGAACTGGTGGGAGAGCTCCAGTCTTGCAGCTGTAGAAGAAGAAAGAGTCATGATTTATGGAAGAATAAGGCACTGGCACATTGCAGACACCAGAAACAGTAGTGTAATTCACAGCAGAATTGTGATGGTGACAAGTGATGTGCCTTTCAGACTGTCATCTGTCCTCATGTGTTGTTTATTTTCATTGTGGTGTAGGAGATTCATGTTTTGTATACTGTTCCATGCATCTAGAATAATGGCCTGTGTGCTTCTCCATGTCTCAGTTGTTCAGCCTGCTTGACAAAGAAGCCATGCAGGTGAATGGTTTCTCTGAGTTTGACAGGGCTCCTTGGCTTTATCAGTTACTCTGTGAATATGACCTGAAAATTTGCTTCCATTCTGAAAATACCTTTTGAAATTTTTTTAGTAATAACTTTCCCCACAATTTTCTTCCTTAAAAATGAGCTCTGTGGTCTTTGATTCTTCTAAGACCACCTTTCTTTTGGTATGTCCTGCGTGATGCATTGTATCTATGGACATGTTTGTATTGCCTGGTAGTTTTATAACAAGAAGGTACATCATGTAACAGAATCACAGAATCACTAGGTTGGAAGATAATTGAGTCCAGCCCATGCCCTAACACCTCAACTAAACCATGGCACAGAGTGCCACATCCAGTCTTCTTTTAAACACATCCTAGAAGGTGACTCTGCCACCTCCCCAGGTAGATAATTCAAGTACTTGATTACTCTTTCTGTAAAAAACATTTTCCTAATATCCGACCTAAATTTCCCTTGGCACAGCTTAGGACTGTGTCCTCTCCTTCTGTCAGTTGTTGTCTGGGAGAGTAGGCACACCCCCCACCTGACTACAGCCACCTTTCAGGTAGCTGTAGAAAGTGATAAGGTCACCTCTGTGTCTCCTTTTCTCCTAAATAGAGCCCCTTGGTTATGTATTAAAGGAAACACTAGATGCTTTTTAGGATGTTGAAAGAATTTATCATTGGTGTGAGCACCAATTCAGATGTAATGAATGGCCAATCATTCTCTTTTGTGAAAAGACACCAAAAGCACTCAAGACACTCTGTCAGTATTGGCTGATACATATGCAGAGGCCTCCTTTGCATATGCAACAATTATCCTGCTGTCTCCAGGATCAGATCAGGATCATTATGTGAGTAAAAAATAATAGTAGAATATGATAGTGTTGATCTTAAGTAATACATATTTCGTATATTTTCTTTCAGGAGAAGCCACTGACCAAATCTCTGCAACGAGGAGAAGATCCCCAGTTTGATCAAGTAAGACACTTGAAATTACATTATTTCCATTCCTCAGGCTAAAAGGGGAGTACACTGGAAAGCATTCTAGTGTCCTTATACTGTTGTTGCATACTGCAAAAGTAATATTTCTTGATGTGCTGTGGTAGAATGATAAGTGGTTGCCTAACCATTCTTGGGTATAAATTGGAAGAATTTTTCCTGTTTCCAAGTTCAATATTTTTCTGGTGTAGAACTTGTTACTTTTTATGGTGTATTAGGCACATTGTTTCTTGTCTGTTTCCCCTGATGGGGATCTTGAAGCAAAATTTGTACCTTTTCAAATTATGTGGTTTTTGAAACAGGCATGTGGCCCCCAGTCTTTCTTTTATGACATTTCTTTTATAGTTAATATGAGGGCCTGTAGAATCATGGTTGTTGCCATCAGTCTCATCAGTCTGGTTTGCCTCTGTAGCTGTGACTCAGCATGACTTACATGTGTGTTGCACTTCAAATAGGTTGAGCCAACCTGTTGTATTTACAATTAAGTAGAAGTTCAATTGTCAGGATAAATGCCTGTATATGAGAAGGTAGATAATTATTAGGAAAATAGTGGACAGGGGAAAAGTGTTAAAAAGTGGAGTTTATATAATTGGTCTAATTTCATTCAGTAGAACAATAAAATGGAAATTAATAAAATGTAATTTATATCTGCCATTAGATCAATTTATTATGTAAGGGAAATAGGACAAGTATAAAAATAAAACCAACAGCACTATACACTTTTCTAATTGATTATATAAAGCAATTTATTTTTGTCAGCAGTCTTTCTTTTTGTCAGCAACATCTAGAATAACCTATTTTGAAATAAAGAAAGGTTCAAAAGAGTTTAAGTTACATAAAGGATGCCAAAACTGGCAAATCTCACTCCCCACAAAGAGGAATGATAAACTCTAGGTGTGCCACTGCTGTCACCATTGCTACTGACTCCACCTCTGCCCACACCACTGTGCTGCAAGCAGGACCAGAAACACGGGGCAGAAAGACAGAGCAGAAGCAGCAGCAACAGCAGCAGTTCAAAAGGAAGTTATGACCAATGCCATAAGATGCAGGTACCATATTGATTGACTTTGGGAGAGGATATAGGTGTAAGTACAACTTCAGAACCTCAGCTTTATTGAGTTTCCTGAGACATTTCACTAGAAGTAAGGATGCCTTGTGAGACTCCACTGGCAGTCACTAAGGTTCACTTTGTAATGTTAGCCTGACAAAGCGTTCTAAATTGTTCTGTAGCTGCTTTTTGGGGGGAGAGAGCCTGCTTGGAGGGCTGCTCAGAGCAGGAGGTGAACAGAGGAGGTGAGACTTCTGCTTCGTACTCA
>WAAG01038446.1:323-10726 GCA_013390105.1 Tichodroma muraria | reverse complement strand
ACAGAGAAAACCTTCTGAGATTTTATAAATTATGTTGTAGTACAAAAAGGAGAATGCTAAGTTGTGAAGTCCTTTGGTGTTAGAATACTGTTCTGAATAGTAAATCAACTTTTGCAAACTTAAATGTTACATTTAGGTTGGGAATTTTTACCTAGAATTTTCTTGGAGTAACTGAGGAGTATCAAATGAATACATTTGGAATGAGTTTCTGCCATTATTAGTAGCCCAGAAACCTGTGCTTAGTTTTGGTTATTAAAAACAAACAAAAATCACCCAAAATGAAAAAAAAAAAAATTTAGTCCTTCAAAGATCTTAAGATGAAATGCATCAGAATAAAAGGCTACAGTTTTATCTGCCTAAGTTTACATGCTTGTTATTTCACTGATGACAAAAAATGCCATTGAAACCAAAATTTGACACTTTCAGTATTAAGTTGAGCAAGCAAAGGCATGGAAGCAGAATTTAAAAAAGCCACCCACTTTATACAATAAGGACAAGCCTGCATTGTTTGGCGGCCCATGTTCAGGTAGGTGAGACCTGAGCTGTGAGACTTCTGATCAGCAGTGTGGGAGTCTGGGGTATTTCCTTGGTAATATTGGCATAACAGCTGTGGGATTTGATTGCTGGGTAATGAGTGAAATTCTTGACACTGCTCTTCAGAGGAGTTTTTTAACTGGCTTTGCTGCTGTTTGCACTGGAGCAATTCTTGACTTGTTTGTCACTTCTCATGTGGAAGCATCTTTGCCTTGCATATATACAAATACAGCTATCCAAGACAACGTGCTGAAATGTAATAGAAACAAAGTGGTGTTGTGAATACTCCACCAGCTCAAGCATCTATTCTCATTTAGAAGGTGATTTTAAAAATCCATAATGGTAAAAGGACAAAAGCAGAGGTTAGACAAATTGACACAGGAATGGATGTCTTGACCCGAAGACACAGGGTCATACAATAGCTTAAAGGGGGCTGTGAAAGTTTAAGGAGCAATCTGAATCAACTCAGAGGCTGGTTTCACCCAGTCTTTCCAGCTTTGTCTGCTGAGACCTGGGCCAAGTCCCCACGATACATTTACATTCTAGACTGACTTTCACTTGCTGCATATTTGGGTTCAGTTTGAATCTGGTGAAACAGGATCAGATATTAAACCCTGCAAAGGTTTTCTGATTGTATAGGGCCTGATTGCAGGCTTTTGTAGAGGCAGCAGGAGACAAACTTTACAAGGTAGCTTCAGGTGTCTAATAAAACAAATAAATTCCAGTTTTCCTTTCTTCCAGGGAAATCCTGTTGCTTAGAAATACCTGCTTAGAGTTTGAATACACGTGTGGCCAGGGATTGTTTGTGTAGAACATGATAAATGGAGTTGTTTATAGAGGCTATATCCATTTGTAAAATCTACTGGTTAGTACAAGCAGGGACTGGATTTTTTGTGAATCATACTATGTTAGGAATAAAAATGGAAATGAATAATAAAGGCCAAAACAAAGACTTGTGAGGCGCAATGGAGTATTCTTGTTTAATTTTGTTTCTATTAATTTTTTTCTCTCTTCAAGGCAGCATGACAGCATTAAGCCACTCAGATTATAGTTTCTTTTTTTTTCCCTCCCTCTCCTTTCTCTGTTTTTTCTCTCTTTTGTTTCTCCTCTGGTCACGGCAGTCGGCTCTGGGGTTGGAGTGCAGATGGGCTGTCGAAGCACCCCCCTCCCCTTTCTCAGCCTAACTCCATCCCCACTGCTCCTTCCCACAAGACTTTCAGACGCTCTTACTCTCCCAGGTAACAAGCTACCTGTTAAACCAACTTGTCTGAGGTGTCACAGTATTATTTACCTTTCACACCACGGGATTTGTTCAAATGTGGGACTTGCAGAGGCTTTGGCTGGAAAAAAGAAGAGAGATGATGATAGCTTTCATAGAGCAGGGGTGATGGGCAGCCACTTGCTTGCTGCTTAGGGAAGATGCAGCATGCAAGTGGTGATAAAAACAAGTGGATTTTTCCAGACTCTTGCACCCATTGAAGAAGATGGCTGGGAAGATGCTTCACAGTCAGTTTCCAATGCAGAACACAGTTGCTGAGCACTTTGGCAGGCACTGGTTGTGTTATGATACCAGGGGTGGGATCTTTCAATTCGGCTGCACTATGCATGTGGCACTCGAGTACCTCCATATGGACACATACAGCTCAGGAGTGACTTCACATAGAACTTTGCTTGTATAATGGGATTGTGGAACATCTTGGAAATTTGTAGCATTGAAATTAAAATTGTCGTTACCGCAAAATTTTGATTTTAGCAATCGCAATTTCAACATCTATTCCTCCTCCTGTGCCCTCACATTTTCTTCCAGTCTGCCTACAGTTCTTGGATCAATATATTGGACTAAAGCCGTATGCTGGTTTTAAGAAAAAAAACCAACCTGAATGCAAATTGAATTTGTCAGATCTCTGTTAAATTCCTTGGATTTTTTAAGTTTAAACCGTGACAACAGACCATCTGTAGATGTGGTTTCTCCTGACTAATATATGTCTGTTACCTGAGGAAGAACTGTATATATTCTTTCCTTAAAGCAAAAGGTCCTGATGAAAAACTATTGAAAGGAAAGCAAAGAAATTTTTCTTTGAGGTCTCAAAATGAGAACCTGTGACATCTGAGAGAGAAAATAGAATGCAGTAGTAGGTACCTCTGTGAATACCTGCAGAATTAAAAACTTTAAATTAATGTTCTGACTCTGCCAGGGCACTGTGGAGATAACTGTGGAGGAGATCTGTGTTGATTTTTGGAATAAAAGTAGTTGAGAGTGTTTTTTCTGTCTTCTCTTATCTGACATCAGATAATAAGGTTTGGAATAATGTGACATATATTCCAGCCCAGAGCCTTAAAAGTGCAAGGATGTGAGTTACTGTGTACTGCTTGAAGACACTAAACTGTGCATTACTTACCTATAGTTTGGATTGGAAACTGAATAACAATTTATGGAACTAAAAGGTATTTCATGCCAGACTGGAAAACTGCCAAATTGTATCTTGATAAACTTATAGACAGTTGCATTGGTTTTGTGCAGCAGATGGAAAATAATGTTGTGACATCCCTAAACACTGCTCATCTCTACTCACTTCTTATTCATCCTGTGCCTTTCCTCTAGTTTTCTGCATGGGTCATAATTTTTTTCCCTTTTGTGACTTTTTTTTTTTTTCCTGAAAGGTGAGTGTAGTTCCATTTTACTTTTATTCCCCCCATTGTGTTGTTTGTGGAGTATTCCAGTGCACATACTGTCAGTAGAGACATGTGTTCACATTGTAGAGTTTTCATTCATGTAGAGCACAGCCATAATGTGGCCTTCTACACAGGCTTACTCCTGACATACGAAATCACTGGATTCTTTAGATTTTTATTAAAATGTGGGTTTGTGCTTTGACAAATGCATCAGATTGGTGGCTCTGAGAAATTGCCCTAGTCTTTTAGCACTTAAGAGTCTGTGTTCTGATTGTTCTTTGGTAATAGAGTAGAGCAGAATTCATCCCTGAGGAAAGAAGTGATGATTTCAGCAGATTTATTTTCAGTATTATATTTGTGATTATTTCTTGGGTTTTATGCCATGGATTTAATTGTTTGACCTTTGGTAAGTCATGTCATCTCTTGGTGTGAGTACACAGGTACAGTCAAATGTATACCTTTTCAAATGGTGGTTTCATTGCCCACTTCAAAGTTGTATGAGAAACCCTTTAAGATCTATGAATTAAACATGCTTGAGCCCAAAACATGTGTTTTTGAGATTGTATGAAACAAATATTTTCCTGTTCCTGACTGGTACTTCTAAAGAAACTGCCTTGCCTTCCTTCTGTCTGGAAAGCCATCACAGTGCATTACTGTTGTTCAGCTGTCTGAAAAGCCTTAAATACTTCAACTTCTGTAGGTTTATGAACAGCTTTTGTTTCCTGATCTTGGTCTGTTAAGTGATTTCTCATTCTCCCTGGTCTGCTGGACACTGTCTGGGGAGTTGTTCTTTGGTTTCTTTGCCAAAATACATGGTGCTGATGCTTGTGTGAGTGTAGTGCGAACACGTTGCTTGGGAGCGAGGGATTATGGCTATTTTCAGTGTGTTAATCCCAGAGGAATTGGGCAGCCAATCTTATCCTCTGTCTGAAGTTCCCAAGTTTCTTCCAGAAAAAAAGCTGTGCTTCTAGATACTTAATAGATATTTAATATCCTACTTTTGGTTCCACTGAAAATAACAGCTGCGTACCCAGAATTCAGAAGGGATTTTCTTGTTTGTTTGTTTGGGTTTTTCCCCCACCCACCTCATAGGGAATCTTTCTTTTGTGGAAAAGGGGCACAACTCAGTTCAGCCATCTGCCTCCAAGACCATGCTGTCATTCTTCCCAAAATGTTATGAAATAGTAATTCACCACTGTAGGGAGCCACTTCTTGCCATTTATTGACAAACAACTTGATGTAAATGTCTGATTCAATCTATTTGCTTCTGGCTCTACTGAGATCTGAGACTCCTCCAGAAATTGTTCTCTCTTGCTGGCTCTATTAATTTAGTGATTGTCATGTAAACTCAATTTCTCCTAGATAGGCAAAGCCCTGCCAATAATGCTTTTTTATTTTCTCAAAGCTTGTAGGAACTTCTCTTTAGCCAAATCTTTTAATATCATCTCCCCTTGCATGCAAGGCATTTTATCATGGGACTTAATTTTGGATAACTCCTTAAGGAATCCCAAAACTTTTGAGGGTTTATGTTGCTGAGAAATTTCTGAGGAATATATAGGCTGCAACCTATACATTCCTCAGAAAAAAGTGTCAGATTTGAGTGAGAGAATTCCCAAACTTAGGCCAGATACTGAAAAGCTTTTTTTATCAGGGCATTGTGCAAGTGAGTTAGGTTTGACTAATTTATAAATTAAAATGGGCCATGTTAGACTAAGGTTTTATGTCAAGTTACATTTTCCTTTCCATTTAAATCTGCCATAGTTTCATATATTATTAAACTTAAATTTCACTGATTTCATTTCCACCAGCTGTCACAACCCTTTGAGTTCTCACAGTGATTGATATTATTTTCCTTTTTAAATTACACCACTGCCACACTGGGGATAGGGACTTTTTGGTTTACAAAGGTAGCACACTTACAGAATGTAAGAAACAGCAGACCTGTTTTCCCTTCACTTACAGCAATGTGTTTTCTTGTTTTAGCCCCATTTGAGGGTGAACTCAGACCTGAACTCTGCTTTGATTCCATCCATGTTGTGTTACAAGTCACTGTTAGAAAGGGTACTCCAAACCATCTGTCTCCAGCTTGTTTTTGTTAACAGTCAGAAGCGGATTCCAATTTCATTTGTAACATTTCATATACGTTTGGTCTTTAGTATGCTGGATTATGACACGGAGAACCTAAACTCTGATGAAATCTACAGCTCTCTTCGTGGAGTCACAGAAGCGATTGAGAAATTTAGTTTCCGTAGTCAAGAGGACCTGAATGAGCCAATCAAACGTGATGGAAAGAAAGACTGTGACATTGTAAGTACTCCATTGATTATTGTCCTCAGATGAAATTTTAAAACATTGTGATCAAACTTGTCTGTGGATTGTTAGTGTACAAAATCCAGTCATTCCAGCTGTATTCTTACAGGCATCTTCTGCTGTTGGTTGTTAACTTCTTACACCTTAATTACAGGGGTTTCACTGACTGTTTCCCTTGGCTCCCTTTGAGCTCTGGCCTCCTATGGAATGTGGTCACTGGGCTTCTGTGAAAGTTCCATGAAGGATGGAAACAGTGCTAGTGTTCCTCAGGCTCAGTGGTGGCTTTTGCATGGAGTATGTGTAGTCATGTCTGTAATGGGAAATGTTAGTTCTTAAAATGCATGGATGGTTTCCCTCAGAGGCTTAGGACCTGTGATCACTCCAAGTGCAGAGCTCATACAGTATCTTATGCTGCAAGAGTGGTTACAGAAACTGTGATCATGAGGTATTTTTGAGCAGGTGTAGTTGTGTGAAAGGAAGAGGTAGTAATCAAAGTTTTACTGAAGTATTATGTATAAATAATGCACGTAAATAATTCTGTGCCTTTTCCTATTGGTGAGTGAACTCCAGAAATGCTTACAGTTTCCATGGAATTTTGAACATACCTTTTTTTCCTCTGTTTGATCCCCCCAGGTGTCTCGAGATGGTGGCCTTGCTCTCCCTAGTGGTGATGTCCGTGGAAGCAGTGACATTGTGGAAGGCGGAAGGATGGCCCTGGATAACAAAACCTCCCTCCTGAACACCCAGCCCCCCCGCGCCTTTTCAGGGCCCCGTGCTCGGGAATACAACCCCTATCCTTACGCTGACACCATTAACACTTACGACAAGACTGCCCTGAAGGAAGCAGTGTTCGATGACGACATGGATCAGCTTCGGGATGGTTTGTATCAGCTCACCTCCTAACGCTGCCGGCAGCTCGCTGCCTTTCTGGTCTGTTTGTCTATGGGTAGTGCCCTCAGATACGTGCCTGCCTGTGCATGTGTTGTGTACAGCATTGCATCTGAGTTGAGGCTTGGTATGAAATACCCTTTGTTCTCGTGTCCCAGCTGAACCTCATCTGTGACTATTGAGAAAAAATATTATATGGCAGTTTTGATTCTTGTTTGCCTGGGGTTTCCTGCAAACTACTCCCTTAAGCATTCACATGATTTGTATGGACACTGCTTAGGGACCTTCCCCTCTTCATGGCTGAAACGCCTCACTCAACAGCTTGTTATTGAGTGTTTGATTTCATTGAAGTGCAACTGCACATCAGCTTTATTCTTTTGCAGTACACTGATGAGTCACTGTACTTTAATCTAAAGGCCATACATGTGACCACTGGTTTTGGGTGTGTACGTCTGGGAAAAACCACAGCAGTTCTCATCTTGTAGAAGTAATTGTTGGAGCTGGAAGAAATCCAGCTGTCGTCTCTTCCTGGTTCATTAGAAGCCATGTGCAGATGCATGAGCCGTGATATGAATTCAGGTTAAATTATGGGCTAATCAGATTCTGATGCCTGCTTGACTGAGGCCACCTGGAAGGTGATGCATTTTTGGGAGGCCCCTTGTTACATGAACCTTATTCTGTAGAGGGTGAGCAGTCTTGGCACCTTTGATCTTTTCCCCATTTCTCCAAATGATTTGCTGCCATTTGTCCTAGAAGTACCCATTGACCATTCGGATTTGGTGGCTGATCTTCTGAAAGAGCTCTCCAACCACAACGAGCGGGTGGAGGAGCGGAAAGGAGCTCTCCTGGAATTGCTAAAGATCACAAGGGAGGATAATCTTGGAGTTTGGGAGGAGCACTTCAAAACCATTCTGCTCTTGCTGCTGGAAACGCTTGGAGACAAAGATGTGAGATGTAGATTTTGTCTTAACTCTCCTGTACATTGCTTCATCTTGGGTAATAATTCCTGCACACCAGTTGAAATGAAACCTTCCACTCATCAGCGATACAGCACTGCTCATTTTTTCTTTTGAAGGTTGACAACTCTAGTTTTTACTCTGTTCAGTGATGAGTTTTAAGTTACTCCAAAATGTCCCAGTTTTTCCCCCTCCCTCCAGAGTGTTACTAATAAATAGCTAGGAAATTGAACTAGAATCAGAAAAAAAGTTCTAGTAAGTCAAGACTAACTGTCTAGAGTCTAACAAGTCTAACTATCAAGACTTCAGTTATTCTCTTCTGAGAGAGAAGATGCATGAAGTTACAAACTCTTAGCTATATTATACCCATTCCTAGCAAGGAGAATAAAGGCATTCTAGAATAAATTGATTTTTTTCCCCTGTGTGGTTTAGAGACCCAGGGTATTAGATCTCATGGGATGGGTCTCTATCTCTTGTAAAAATATCTTCAAGAATATGCTGCTTTTATAGGGAATCTTGTTTTGAAGTGTTAAAAAAAAAAAAAAAAGTGTTACTAACACAGCTTTATGTTTGGTAGTTGATCAAAGTGGTAATTTACAGGCTTTTCTCCATTCGGGGATATTTGTTCAGCTTGCAGCATAATGATATTTGGTAAAGGCTCAACACCCCACTGCACCTTCACATCAGAGGCACGTTCCATCTGAACATTACAATATTGAGGCTTCAAAGCACTCACAGTTCTGTTTTTTGTTTCATCTGATTAAAAAATCTATTGTATTTCTTGTACTCCCTGTAAAATATATGTCATGCTCTCAGAAATGTTAATTCTGAAGCAGGGTAGGTGGCTGACATTTTCTCAGTCATTGTTCTTAGTTTAAGCATAGACTAAGAAGAGTGCTCTAGTTCTACATGTTTAATGATAGTACCATCACACAAATATCAGAAGGTCTGGTGACTTTCTCTTAAGTACATGTGAATTGTGCTACTGTTTGAATTTTGCAGATGAATGGCAAAGCACATATTTTAAAGGCAGAGTATGAAGTAAAGTATGTATTCCTCTGCTGAAATAATGAAATCTGTTCAGAGTGGCCACAGGTCAAAAATTTAATGTAAGTTATGAAATTGAAACAGGTGTTATAAATCCCTTCTGCTCATGATCTTTTGATATGAAGGTGAAGACATAGGTCATAGTTGACTACAGTAACTTAAGTCCTAGAAAGTAATTTCCATAGGAGTTTCAGAAAGAGTCAGTTTTACTGCTTTAGTACATGAGAAATAGCTTTGTGGCATGGATGGAGCCCAGTTTAATATCTGCCAAGCTGAGCAAAAGAGAAAAGGCAAATCATACATGATCTAACCTTCTTTGTAGATTCGCATAATGTAGATGTCCTCCTGTGAGTACAAATTTGTACTCCATTGCCAAAAGAATATGGAGTTTAGGAAAGTAGTCATTCTGATTCTTGCATGTGTGAGAACAGTCATTTAATGTGTTGTTTTGTGCAAGAGCAAGGAAGGAGCCCGATTCTCAGTGTTGTTACATTGGTTCCACTGCTCACTCCACTGGAGCTGGTGGCATAGGGAACCATGAGAATTTCTGATGAGCCATGAAAATTCACTTCAAACTACGATTTTGAGAAGCAACTTCTTCAATTCCTTTTCTAATGTCTATTTTTCTTGCCACAGCATTCGATAAGAGCCCTGGCACTGCGAGTCCTGAGGGAGATCCTACGGAACCAGCCAGCGAGGTTTAAGAACTATGCAGAGCTGACCATCATGAAAACACTGGAAGCACATAAGGATTCCCACAAGGAGGTGAGTGAGCCTTTCAGCTACTGAGAAAGCAATACGGACCTGCTGAAGAAATGTAGGACCTGTGAGACTTAACAGGCAAACATGCTGAGCCATCTTCACAGTGGAATAAATCAGTATTAAGTGTCACAAGTATGAAGAGAGTATTTTTACGTGCTGGAACAGTGAGGAAAAAAGTAGAGACTCTCCAAGTTCATGTGGACTTGGAGCTGTGTGAAGTGGTATGCCATTTGTTAATTTTTCCAGGATTTCCCTGCTCATTCTGGGAGAGTTTGAGACACTGTAGGAGAAAAAGTGCATGTTTAATTACTTTTTAGAGCATGTTGGGGGCACTGTGCTGCCTCTGTGTGTACAGGTAAGAATACAAAATGTACTGGGGAGCACAAAGGCTGTGTTAAGCAGAATTGTGTGTGAAAACTGAATGGTGAAATTGGGCCATGCTGGAAAATTGGGAACTGGTGAGTAACAGGAGAAAATGGACAAAGAGACCATGCTGCAGTGGCACAGGAAGAAGCAAAGGGAAGGGTGAATTGCATATTGCTTTTTACGAGAGAACTCGTGTACAAAACTGAAAGTATTCTGAAGTAAAGCAAGAATAAAGGGACATGATAACATTTTAAGTAGATCAGTTCAAATTACGTTTAAAGTTAATCTTTGTATATTGATTTCCAGGTTGGATCTTTTACTCTACCTTGTGCGTTTTGAAAGTTTGAACTAAACCTTCTGGAAAGTGCTACCAGAATTTCCCTATCAGTCTGTGATGGTTTTGTTACCAAAGTCCTTGGTTTGAAATCTAAGGCATTTATTCTTCTCTACAACAGGATTATTCTAAATTAGCAGTTTCAGGATAGCATTTTTGAAGATATTTGGCCATGAAAAGATGATTAAAATAGACCAGACTACTTCAGAGCATTGAGTGACTGACACAAGGTTACTTTAACCATGGGTAGCAGAAACTGTACTGTTTGAAAATCAAAACAGCAAAACAAAAAAACACTCTCAGGTAAAGAAAATAATAGTCTGGATTTCTCTAAAATGCAAAAGTAGAAAATGTTTAATGCTTTTGTGAATGAGGGCCACCCTATTCTGCTTACCTTCCTCTTCTTGATTTAGAGCCTTTGCACCCCTGTCATTTTCAGTTCAGAGTAGTAAGAAGCAGTTGTAAATTGATTTTCTGATAAAGCAGTCAGACAAAACATTGTGTTCTGAAGGAGTGCCTTTTATTGGCAAGTT
>WAAG01038418.1:15105-34503 GCA_013390105.1 Tichodroma muraria | reverse complement strand
TATGAGCTCTTTGTCCAGTAAGTGAAAATATAACCAAAGGAAAAGTAAGCCTAACCATCCTGAAGTGGGTCAAGACTTTTCTTCTAAAATATTTCCTAATCCACTGCATTAATACTTGGATTTTGGGGTAGTCGGCAGGAATCCTAGGCAATTTTTTTATTTTTTCACACCATCTAGTGGTTGAAAATGAGAGATGCAGGTACTGAAGGGGGGGCGATGTGTATGCATCCAAAATGGTGTCATAAATTCAGCTTCAGCTGAACCTAGCTGTGGCTTTATTGCCTTTCTATCATATGTCAGCTAGGGACATTACTCTTGAAAATCACATTTTGCTGATAAGGAAGTAAGTACGGGTATAGCCATGTTATAGTAGGAAGGGTGAAACATTAGCAAAATATCGAGCATATTTGTGCAACATGTAATAGTTCTTTGGTTTACAGTGAAATATAAATGGTACAGCCTGCTCTGATGAACGTGATAAGATAGATATTAATCTCACCTAGCAATAGTTATGCCAAAGCAATATATTTTTACCAGTTTTTCTCATACCAGTATAGAAATTAGGGGGAAAGCAACTATTTGTTTCCAAGAAATGAGATCATTAGTATAACAGAAGTAATTATGAACCAGTTTAGGAAATTTGGGCATTTATAGAATTTAAATAAAGCAAGAGGAGCAATATGTTCCATGTAAGTTTCTAGGTAAATGTCTTTTTGACAAATGAGCATGGTTTCAGTTTGGCAGTGTTTACTTCCTAAAATAGCTAAGTATTATGCAAAGACAAATCCCCAGAATTTACTTCTAAATGAGCATCAAAACTCAGTGTTATTGCAATGAGCATGAGCTCATACTCTGACAACAGAGATACCTATGCCCAACTAGGGCAGTCACTGTAGAAAAGCATGTTTTTCTTGTTTTAAAGGTGTATTCAAAAACTATTTAAGCTATTCTCTAAACATTTATGTCAGCTGTGGCTTTTGTGTGGAAGTAGTCCTGTGGGCTTTTACAAAAAAAACCCCCAAAGCCTCACAACTTTTTTCCAGGTTTTTCTACTAAGTTTCCCACAAAAGTTGAATTTTTAATCTAAGCAGGATTAAGAGGACTATCACAATAGTACTTGTTAACTTTATTTTAAAATGTAGTTAACATTTCAGATTAATTGATCAATGTATCTGTCCAGATACACTATTACTATTATTTTAATTTATAATGTTCTTGAATATTCAAGTGGCTTTTTAACACTTATGCTATGAATGATGTGAACTTTCAGAAAACTATATACCCTTATTCCATTCTGTAATAAAAAATATAGCTGTACTGATAAAGAGACTTGTTAATAACATTTCTTAGTTAATATTGACTGTTAGAAATGCAATACTTTGTAGTCCTGTTTTCTAAAAGGATGATTACTCTTAACTCCTGCTCATTTATGGGCTTGCCTTTGCTTTCAAGCCCACATGATAAATGGGAAAACAAACCATAGTATAGCAATCATTTTTATAAATCTTCCATAGCTCTACTCAAGAAATCAATTTCCAGAAACAAAGATAACTGTAGATGGAGGTAGTTCTATTTTTTTCCTAAGTTTTGTATGCACAATTTATGCAAGTGCAACACTTGCAGTACTTGTTTGTTTGCTTTAGGTGTCTATGTTTTGTGTTACGAAGTTCCATCATTTCATCAGCCAAATGCAAGTAAGAGTGAAAATTTACCTCGATATGTTAGTGGGCATCTGCTTAGTAGAATTACTGACATTTCTTAAATTAAACTAATTTACTATACTTCTTATTTATAATTGTATTAAAATTGAAAATACTTCAAAATCAGAAATTATATCTTAAATTGGAGTTCTCCTTAATTGTTATTATTTCACTGCACACCAGTGCTGCTCACTCTGGTATTTATGATTCATGGAAACCTCATCTGTGACAACCTTTTGCTCCAGAATTTTTCATGAAAGTAGACTGTTAACTTGGTGCTTAGATTACCCTGTATGCAGCAGCAGTCGTAGGTTTCATGTGTGGCAAATTTTTGTTCTTTTAATACAATGTTAAAATGTTCACATCTCAACCTGTATTTTTTGCCTAGTGAAAAGACAATCTCCACAGCTCAGGTTACTGCTTATGAAATAAAGGTGCAACTTAACCATACAGCTGTTTCAGAGTCACTGTGAACATTTTGTTCACTCTCTGTATAATCTTAATAAAGTGTATTTATTCAGTATTTTTTCCAAAAGATATGAAAGACATACAAAAATCCTGAGTGTTTTATTTTGTCAGGTTATTTTCTGGCTGATCATACTGAGATCCATGATTTCTATTCCCTGGCCATACTGCCTATGGCTCCTCTAGCAAATAGGGAGTACCAATAGGAGCAGATTTGCAGAGTGAAACACCTAGTACTTGAGCCCTGGTGTCCACACCATGCTTTTTCAAAGCTGTTTGCTGTCCAAAGCGGTCTAGCCTGGTTTTGTGGAATAAGAACACATAAACAGTTGAAGTATGTTCAAGTGCATCTTCCATTTTAGCTTCATCAGAAACAAATGTAGTGTGGGTGCTCTGAGGCAGATGGCTCTCAAAGGGAGCCAGTGGGGGGAAGGCGGGAGCTTTGGGAGATTCGCTTCAGTGGGACGCTTCTGATCAAAAATAAAATGCAATATTCAGTTGCACATTACCTGTTTCCTGGCTTGTTTAGTTTTAATCTTTACGGGTGGGGGTGGGAGAACAGTAAGTACATGTCTAAAGACAATAGTGAAGGCCTTAAAACAGAAGGTTGGTTAGAACTAATGCAAAGTGACTCTAGCTCTGTTGGTTTGCATACTGATAATATGTAAGCCTTTACCTATCAGAAAAAAAATTGGCCACGTGTCATCTAATGGAAAATAGAATGGCCTTTCTATTGTTCCAGGGTGTTTTCTGAGAGCAGTTTTGGTTCAGAACTCAGTCTGCTTATTGTGATTTATATTGGAAATCTTTAATTGCTATATATTTTCTCTCATGTCATTGTGGGAAATAAAACCTAATAACGCACCCATACAATAAATCTGGTGCTTATATTTTTAAAGATGACCATTTTATTGCTGTCTTAAAACAACTCTACTACCTGTGAAGAAGTCTCATTCAGTTATTTGAGACATTTGTCATTCTCTGCTTTTAGCGTAAATGCTGTTCTGTGCCAAAACTGCTCCCTGGTTGATAGTGTATCATTCAACAATTACACCAAAGGAAGTTCTAAAACTTTTTAGCTAGTATGAATCTCCTGGATGAATTGGAGATGTTTAGCGAGGTTTTAAACTATTATCTTGCCTAAATTGCACCCTAGGATGTTCTTTGCAAAAAATTTATCCCTGCTTCTGACACATATTTAGCTTGATAGTAGAGGTTACTTATTTTAACCCCAAACAAAGCTATAGATAGTTTTTTCAGTTTTAAAATTTTCAGGTATTCAGCTTTTCAATTTAAAAGTTTGCAGGTACTCAGCCCATAAGTTAGTATTACTCACAGTGCCACTAGAAGAAGGAAGGAGAAAAATCTTGAATTCACATACTTTGGTTGTGTTTTTCTAAATACAACTCTCTTTTTTTCTTCAAGGCATCGAAACACAATGATAATTTTTAGCAACTCTTTTTAAAACCAAACAAATAAAAAAACCGCACCACAAACACAAAGAAAAATACCATATGTATTCAACAATGGAGACTAACTGCACAAGAACTAGATGTTCTCAACTTTTGCTGAAGTCAGTAGAAGTTTATATGGTTCAGATCATCTGGAGAATCTCATACAGGCAGAGAAACTGTTATAAAGGTAGCAGTTGCTTTGGAAATCCTCAAGTGCAAAATTTTTCTCTTTTTGTATGTCAAAATATCAAAATTCCATTCTGTAGAGGACTAAAATCTTGGATTTCAACGATATCTGTAGAAAACAGGGAGCGTATTGCTACCTATTGCGTTTTCCCTGAGTACAAAAGGTTTTATGATCAGTGTCTCATGAAGTCATGGGTACCTAGACATCAGTGCAGTGAAATGGGTGGGATGGGGACAAGGAGAAGCATTTGCTCACAGCGTGTTCAGTTGAGAGCATTTAAGGGGCCTGTAAACCCTGATGTGATTTTTACCCCCCACTATCTAGCATGCTGTACAGAGTGTTTTGCCAGCATGTTAAATGTTAAATCATAACCTGTTCCTTCCTGCTCTGTGAAATTACTTCGCTTTGGTTAATAAATTTCTGCTGGGAAAAAAAAATAATCCACTCTTTGACAGTGGAAATGCAGAAGTAGCTTAGAAAGCATTTTGTCATTTGTTAAGGTTGTTGTTTCATATTATTTGGCATAATATATTCCATTGCCCTGGTGCTTGTCTTCCGGGTGTGTGTGTGTGTGTGTGTGTGTTGTGGTGGCCCCCTCCTCCCCCTGGCCCTGCTAATATTGCCTGGTATGGCAAATGTGCTCTCTGTCACATGGCAGAGCGTGGCCGCACACTTGTGCATTCTCCTCATTGCAGGGCGGCTGGATCTGGCCCTGCCCCCCTCTCCTATCCCTCTATTTGCCTTGGAGCAATTCATTTTGCAGTTATTGAATTTCTTTGGAGAGTTATTTTCATACAGCGAGCATCACAGCACCTCTGGATCTTGATAGCGTTTCTACATAAGGAGAAAGAAGCTTTGTGTTAGTAATTACCTAACATTGTCAGGAGCTGACTGCAGGCCTCTTTCTAGTGATAACAGAATAACCACATAATGTAGCTTTATAGCACATGATTAATAGAAAATAATTACACATCCTACAAAGGGATGCAATATTTCTTATAAATTGACTACAATGGTTTCCTGTAGATTAAAGGACTCTTCATTATTTTATCAGTCCTTCTGAAGTATAGTCGCTTGCCTATGTTAGCAGTGATATTAAGAGCTGAATGCAGTGAGGGATACCAGATGGTAAACCCAGTGGTACCTGAGATCTGAAGCTGATGCTTGCAAAAGCACAGTGTTTCCCAACTTTTCTATTCATAGAAAACTCCTTACTGTATTCAAAGCCTTCTGTATATTAATCCTTACTTTCCACAAATGTGGACTGCGGATTTTTATTCTACGCATCTTAAGCAGCAGTAATAGACATATGGACCTCACAACAGCAGTGTATTAATGAAATTATATTGCTGCAAAGGAGTTTATAATTGATAACATTGATAGAAACAATACATCAATTTGGATTTTATGTGTGACTTCAAGAAAGGACTAGGGGGGCTGCTTATCTGCCTCACTAGTTAAGCACTCTTTCATGTTACTGAGGATAGGAAGGAGGGGTTAGGAGTTTAAAGAGAAATGTCTGTAACTTTAATCGGTTTAAAAGGGAGCGCTATCTAATTATTCTAAAACCAGAGATTAAGGTTTTATGTTATTGGTAGCCAGGTATCTGCATTATATTTTTGTTCAGACTTCTATAGACTGCAGATAGTTTAATTGGGATTCATGTTGCTCTTGAGACCCATGCAAAGAATAGTAATGTAAAGTAAAGGCTTCTGTGTTGCAATATTGTCTGTATGGTATAATGGTTGCAGCGAATCCTTAAATTAGTTTACTAGTCTGTTACATCAACATTCATTTCATCTTCTCACTTAGCTTCATGCCAGAGCAGTAAGTGGTGTATTAGTAAGTAGCAAAACCCAGAAAGTTTTCAAAACAGCAGCATGCTTTTAATTTTAATTTGAGTTATCTGAATTGTTTCTTTAAAAACAATTGTTTCTAAGTCCTTGTAGTGTTGCTAAGTGGAACATTTTCAGTGAATAATGTAATCCACAGGCTTTTTCTGTGCCATTTGTCATATGCAGTTTAATGACTGCTTAACTGAGCCACTTCCCTCATTTCATGTATTGTTTGTTTTTTTGGCTGATGTCTAGCAAAACTTGCTTAATCACTCTTGTCAGTCACTGTGTGAATTCCATGTGCAGCTTAAAATCTTTTGTTGCTTTCTCTTGGAGAGATTTATTGCTAAGATTCCAGTAGTATACGTGAGTGCTATTCCTTTCAGCAATTTCCCACTTCAGTCTTGAAATCTAGTTTGTATATTTAAACAGTGTATTGTGAGATAAAGCATAGATTTTTAAACAGGCTGATCTGGAAGATTATAAACCTCAGTGTCATGGTATTGTTTCGTCTTTAAGGATTTGGGGTGTAATGTGAAGCCCCATGGGAAAGGTTATTAACTTCTGTGGAGAGCAGTGTGCACTGAAGATCTGGTTCAGATACCTCTAGACTTTTGAGACCAAACCCATCCCCAGCAGTCTGCTTTGCAGTGGAAGGGGGAAGAAGGTGGAGTTATTTTTGCGGCTTTGTTGTTTGCATGTTCACATAATAAATGAGGGTTTTCCTGCTGTTTTTTAAGTGGATTTCCTTTAAATCAGACTTACTGCAGTATTTCATGTGGAGTAGGATAGAATCTTTTAAATCCCCAATTCATTGTTAAGTGAAGGAAGAATATGTTTAATTGAAGGCTAGAGTTCACCCTTCCACAATTAGAAAATACAAAACTGTGTGTGTGCCTGCATGCGAGCATTAAAAAAAAAAAAGCAAAGAAAAAAGAAAAAAAGCCCACATGAAAGTGGGCCATCGTAGTTAAGCACAGAGAGAGCTGAGTACACTAAGTACCTCATAGGACCCCAGAGAACTCTTGACCAGGCAAAATATGCCAGCAGCAAATCATTATAGCTTGAGCTCTAATGAAACACCATTAACCCTTAAGCTCCACTTGGCTATTTATAGCCAAAAAACTTTACCTGCAGTTCAAAATAGCTTCATCTCAGTAGGACCAGTAATTCAAAATCCTAGAACCTTTTGCTTTTCTCATCAGAAGAGCAGTGTGGCAGGAAGCAGATGTTGCTTATCAATGATATCTATATATTTTGCATTTTGCATATTTGTTCCAAAGTAATTTCTATCTTACTAATCATTCAGTTTTGAATACAGTCTCTGTTTTAATAATGCTTCATTTGTAACTCAATATATGTGTGTGTGCAGTTCCAGCTGTTGCAATTTACTGAACCATTGTTAGGATTGATCTTAAAATATCTCACAGGAAAAAAGTAAATTATATACCACAATATACAATAATTACATATCGGTATTACATTATTTTATTTTTACAATAATTATATACCACAATACCACAATACTCTTACTTGGTACTGCTTTTGGAAGATATTATTTCTTTAAACTATTACAATTCATTTTGTTTCATATTTATCTCACTAAGCCTAAACATATTTGAAACAGGAGTACATTAGTCATCTGTCAGGAATATGAGATCTGCTGTAGAATTTTCTGCAAGCCTAAAGCAATAGTAGACCTTGTCCATAGAAAGATATTATTTATTAGATATATAGTGTTCCCTTCACATTTGAGTGAAATAGTTTTTAAAATAAGTTGATGGTAAGTTTCTTAGAGTTTAGTTTGTGATATTAAAAGAATCCCTGTTGATTGTTGTATGTATTGTTGTCAATGTTGTGCTATTAGATTTTAGTTACAAAGACAAGTTTTTTTGTATTTTTGATGAACAGAGGATAAGGAGGTCGGCTACTTTTAGTAGGTGTTACAGAAGCATGGACATAATTAAGAAATTTTTTTGAGTATGCCTGGCCTTTTTAAAATTTAGCTTCTGCCTTTGCCTAACTGCATGTGAATGCCTATAACAAAAAGATAAAATGTTTTAATTTTCAGTTGAAATGATTATAACTGTATATAAGAGAAAGCATCCATAAGGAGTTGCATACAAAACTCTATTGCATTTATATCAGACTAAAGGTTAATACTGCGTATTGTTTTCAATTAGGAGTACAATAGATTTGGCTGGTGGGTAGGAGAAATGAAGGGAACCATTGGCTTGGTGCCTAAAGCCTACATAATGGAGATGTATGATATTTGAGAGGCCTGGGTAAGTACATTTTAATCCAATCTTCTGTAATGGCTTATATGTTCCCTTGTTCTGTTTCATAAGTATGTCTTTCCTGGAACCTTTGTAGAGTCCTGTTAACATAAAGATTATGGTAAAATATATTGAAGGTTCAATTAAAGTACTTTTTTTTCTGGGACTCTATATGAAATATTAAACCACAGGATATAAGAGATGATATATTTAATAATTGTGTTCCTTTTCCAGATTTTTTTTAAAAATAAAATTGGTGTTGTTTCTATTTAGTTTTGTTACTTTAGTAATATATATATATATCTGTCTGTGCGGAAAACTGTGGAAGGGGATGGATATTTGGACAGGGTTTGATATGCATGTTTGAGGTATTTTGGTTAATGATGAACTTTCAACTTCTCTTTCCCTAATCAGGCGAAGTCTGCACTTGAAATGAAAAGTGGTGTGCAGCTGCAGTTTACAGACCCAGCCTCTGGAAGAAGATTCTGCTGTACGTGTTTTGCGGTTTCAGCGAATGTAGTCAGATCATTGCCTTGTGTGTATTAAACATTATAAACTGTAATTGGTCATAACTTTACGGAAATGTTCTTCTTAGCCACTTTTTGTAGAATTTTAATGTTAGGAAATTAATAGATGGTAATTAACATAAGGGACGCAAGCAGCCATATAGTGCCTGTTGCTCTTTTTTTTAACATGTTAGCAGCACTCCGTATTAGCCACTGGTTTGTGTTCTCTCAGGGAATTTTGCTATCCTTTCCTGTTCTGCTGATTCAGAAAAATTAAGCAGAGCTTTGAGGGTAAACTATTACTCAATTCATGCATGCATTAGCCTTTTAATGCTCACTGTACATCTTCTGCAATTTCATCAGAAAGTTGAGGGAAATTTATGTATAATATTTCAAGTCTTCAGGGTATTCTGTTTCCAGATGTTTTTAAGTTATGCTTTAGCCAATGATTTATTTTTCTCATATATTTAGTATTGTATTGTTAGCTACTATTTTGTTGACAGAATTAAGACTTTATTCTTTTGCTGGTGTAATAAATGGACCTGTGTGATAATACTGCCCTGGTACCATTCTGACTTGGACATGGTAATTCTATGAAAATTCGTGAAAACATATTAATCCCTACAATTTTTGCTAAGTCAACACAAGCTAAATTGCAGGTAAAAATGTTTTTGTCCGTGGTAGTGTGAAATACTTTATCTGTATCTTACAGATACTTTTGCAGAGTCAAATCTGGATACCTTGCTGGTATGTGTAATTCTGATACAGGTTGTGCAACAGAGATCTTCATCTTCACCTTCTGTGGATTAGCAACAGCTACCTGCATTCTTGTTTCAAAGCCAGAACTTTGTGGCTAATCAAAAACATTGAGTGAAACATAAAAAAGTACACTAAAATACTACCACTTGTGGACAAGGGGTTGGACAAGTCAGAGTTAATACTTTACATACTCTGTTTTTGGAGATGTGCTTTACCATTAGCATGCAGGATCAACGTTCTTGGGTCCTCCCAGACGGTTGATTTGTGAGACCCTTAATCTGCCAAAGAGGCAGGTCAGGCCAGCCTGGGGAGTTGCTGAGCCTGTGCAGGTCCCTGTGTAGTTGCTTGTGCTATTTATGCTTCGGGCGGACCCCGGGAACACTGTGGGTTAAAAGGAAACGTTAGTCTGAACTCGGAATTTGGATCCTTTCTGTAAACTACGATGCTGTGCTCTGTGTTAGAGAATGTATGGTACTTGCTGGTACACTGAGTTCTAATAGGCGTCAAACGGGACAGAGTTTTGTTGTAATTTTTTTAAGAGATAGTCATTGGAATTGATTCTGTGCGTTATCAGCGAAGCATTAAAATGATAGATTACAGTCTTCAGATCTTTTACTACTTTAATTTGTCAAGCGTACCGGTGGATTGTGTACAGAATGTGAAGCGTTAATAGCGGGGCTGGAACCGCTCCTTCTCCCTTGTTAACATGGCAGCGCCATAAATCTGCCCACCGGAATGGCTTTTTATTAATTACAGAATCCCGAATCCCACCACCCACCAGCACCACGTACACTGCAGGCAGTAAACCCTGCCNCTGCCGTTTTTCCAGGAGAGGGAGTCCTTACCCAAGCGATGAGGGGCAGGGCTGCCCGCCGCGGCCTCTCCTGGGTGGTGACGACCGGAGACGTCGAGTGGCTTTTGTCTGTAGTTCTCTTTTAGGGCTTCCCCCTGCTTAGTACTTACTGCTAGGGGAGAGTAAATAAACTGCCTTGAATTTAAAACGCGAAAGACGTCCTGTAACTCGCTGGTAGTGTCTCAGAATAAACCAGGGATGGACCACGGATGAATGGTTTACTTTAAATCTGTGTGAATGCCATAACCTTTTTTGGATAAGAAAATCTCAGTTAATACAACTTCGACGGAACTCGGCTGGAAGATGCTAATCGCTTAATTTTCTTTGTTCACGTAGATTGTGCTTGCCTTTCTGTGAACGGTGAGAGAGCAGATTTTTAAAAGGTGATTGTAACTCTCACATTGTACAGCGTTTTACTTTATTTGCTGTGTTCTGGATTTGTATGGTACTGCCATTAGATCTTATAATAATGTTCTACTCTGCAAATTTTTAAGGTTCAAATAAAGTTTAATTGTTTGCAAACTGTTATGATGCTAATAATTCAACAGCCTGCTGTGTTACTAATGAAATTACTTTGTTATGATTAATTTGGAAAATAGTGTGTTGATTGTAGTAATTAAGCACAACAAGGTGAAGTAAATGATTCTAATGCCATCTGGCCTCCAGACTGAATGAAGAAATGAAATGGGGCTGTCATTTGAATTTATTCAGAGAAGTAAGGGTAATACAAATGCTTTTTATAGCAGAGGCACCCGGATACAATCATGCCACTCTGTAGTATCTTTTCATGTGCTTTTGTGTACAGATAACTGGTTCACATATTTTTGCAGCATCTCGTTATGATATACCTCTTTGTGCATACTGCCACTAATTACATGTACTGATGGCAGTGCATGCACTGGTTCTTCTATCAGAAAGATGTATGGATAAGATTTAGAGAAGTGATATGGCTCAGCTTACCTTTTGCTCTCCTATTAAGGATAAAAACTTTCTGTGACTGGAATTAAGCTGCAAGTGAATACTAATTAAGACTCCATTCTAAATTCAAAGCTAAATGCATAAACTTCTTTCTTTTTTTTGGCTCTGCAGTCTGAGTATGACACAGTATTAGAAGGCACGTAAAGAATAACCCTTTAGAACCTGATCCAAAGACTGTTGAAACTGAGAAGCTATTGAATTCACTTGCTTTTGCATCAGGATCTCAAACAGTAACTCAAAACCAGGCAATACAATTTCAAAGTGCTTTTTTGCTGGATACTCTTTGTCCTCTTTCTGAAAGAGATGCAATTATTTCCATAAGCTGAACCAAACAAAAGAAGAGCACTGATTTCTCTAAGCCAAAGGATAGAAATCTGTTTTTCTATCTCAGGTAAAGCAAAATGAAGTTGTGGGTGTAAATTAGAATCCTGGCTTGATAAAATTCAGTGGGATCTATAGGGAAGCTGTAAAATATTAAAATGTGGTGAAAGTACCCAGGTAGATGACAGTGGTGTCCTCTTCAGTTGGATGAGCCATTTGAAGTTTCTCTCATCTCTCACTCAAGTTGATGAAAATAATATTAGTACGTAACTGTGGGAATAAACATATGCATGGAAACCTTATAAACAACTTTCCATTTTACATAGCACGAAGTGCTGTGAACTACAAGAACTTCACTTACCAGGGTTTCTCTGAAGCTGATATTTCTCAGACAGGAGTCTGCTTAATTCCATCTTTATTTAGGAAATCTTGGCACTAAGCTCAGCAGAGTGCTCTGCCAAATCTGCATCTCTGTCTTAGAGTTCATTTCCTGCCCAACATCCATTGTCTTACTGTGAGGGACCTGCACCAACCAACTTCACATTATGAACGTAAAATTGTGGATTCAAGCTGGGTATAAGCACAGGATTTGGCACTAAGGGGATGCAGTTGTGATTTGACTCATCTTTCCATCCTGCAGGAAGAAGTAAAGGAGTCGTAGATGGCGGCAGGATGTGCAAGTGAAAGGGATGCAGCTTTTCTTAACCAACTGTGTTGAGCTAAGGAATATATATGCTTATTTTCCATGTAAATGTAAAGCAGATCAGGCAGTGATAACCCATGAATTGTTGTATCATAGCCTTTTACAGATTTATTTAGGAGTGCTTTTGTAATGGGATCTAGGCAATTCTGTTTCTGCTGTCTGAAATTTTCGTTAGTCCAAATTATCACACAGAGTAATTCATAGAAATTCAATTGCTGGGTTGAAAGCAATGTAGAGGAAAAACCTCTGCACCTGGAAGCTGTGTCAACATAAGTCAAATTTAAAACTGAAACTGTCAGCTTCTTCCCGGCTTTTTGGAAGGACAAGTCTTTTAATTAACAGGAAAAGCTTAAAAATCCAAGGTGTCATCTTGTAGCAATGTGTTGGAGAATAAAGTACAACAGTGCAGGCAGTCTGAGAAGAGCTGCTGGTAGATGAAGAGGCAGATAGTTTCAAATGCCACTAAAAACCAATCTATCTCTATTAATTTTCTGCTCTAGCAAACTGATGTGTTGGAGCTTTTATCCTAAAGTATCCTCACTGTCTCACAACTCATAGAGCAAACTTCCTTTCACCCTCTATTGTAAAGCAAATGCTACTCCATAAAGAGATTTGTTGGCTAATGAGCATTTTACAGCAAGACTTTAAAGTTTATGCTGTGAGATGAAAAAAAAAATAAAAATCCACATTCAGTTACAGTGGGAGGATTTGTGTTAGCAGAAGAAAATTACCAGTTTGGCCACTTCCAATCTGCTGTAATTGCTTCTATATTTGTAAATAGTACTGTGGGATTTTTAATGGCCACAACAATAAGGACTTCAGTTTTACACCTCATGCTGCAAGACAAGTATGTAGCACCCCAGAACTGACCCCCATGCAGAACTGCCAGGGGTAAAGGAAATGAGTATCGCACCAGATCATTATCAGTCTTTGAAAAGCCAGCAGCATGGATGTGTGCCTTGGCAGCCTCCCACCCAAGAGCTGACATGGCCCAATGCTGCTTTTTAATAGTCAAATCTAATAGGGTCAGCATGAGGAGAGCAGAGCGCAGACAATCTGACAGGCGTGGGCAACTCAGTTTGTTCATTGGTGGTCTCCAGCCTCTCAGGCTTACTCCAGTGTGGCAGGGAAAAGGCGAAATCTGTAAACAGTCACCTGGCATCAGGAAAGCATCTTCCTTTTCTGTTGCTCTCTTCTGAGAGGACTGCCATTCTTTCCTTATATTTAAATTAGAAGCAGTCAGGCATGAATGCACATGTGTGTGTAGGAAGGAGTGGTTTTTATTATATCATCCCTTACAATCTTGTTTCGATGCTGGTTTCTCCTTTCTGGTGTTTACATTGACATGCTTATAATGGCCACACTACCTTTACCACAGAAAAAAGGTACTTCTAGCTTTTAAAAAAAATTACAGTTGTTGAAAGGCTCTATTCTATTAGTTCCTCTTTTGTCATTTCCCATTTAGTGTATTGTGTCAGCAGTATCTTATCAAAATCTCTGTCTTTTGTGACAGTAATTTCTACTTGCATGTAAAATACTCCAGACTAATGTTTTTAAACTTCTTTTCTTCTTATTTTCAAGCTGATTTTAGACTTAGTTTTAGGGTATTAGACCTCAATGAAAGGGGAAGGAGTGAATAATCCGTACATCTAGAGTTCTGTTACCTGACTGAAAAATAGGCAATCCATGTTAGCAATTGTGAGAACTGTTTTGGAAGGTCTCTAAACTAACTGGCTTCCTTTCCATTCCTTTGTTTCTGATTCTGAGACTTGCACATTGTGCTTAACCACTTCTAGACTGAGACTACCTATTCAGCTACTTGCTATCCTGTGATAGCCACCCAAGGTCACCTATAGGTCATTATTGACTTGTGACCAGAATTGCCTCCCTCTAATGCATTTGGTACTGCTTTAAAGGCAGAACATGGGAAACAAACGTCTTCTCTCCTGAGCTTTGGAAATTTGCAGGTGAGTCAAGGTTCAAAATGCAGAGGCATCAGCTCCAGAATAATCTCTCTCACTAAGCCATGTTTATGATTTGTATTTCTGTGAATATTCTGTCTTTCTTTACTCCTGCATTCATTTACTTGAAAAAATTGTGAAGAGGAGAACATGTACCATGAGATGTCTTCCTAAAACATCAGATTTTGACAGAATAGGGTCAAATTAATGTTTCGGGTGCAGATTTATGTGAATGCTACTTGAGAGTGTGAACCTGAATCCATACCAGTGGTGGTCTCTATCAGGCTTGGCAAGCAGAGGAGAACAAAGAGCTACATGTCTGGCCCTTAGCTGAAAACTGAGCCTTACTGATCTATGTCTGATATTATCTTAGGCCCTTCAGCTGCACTGTTGCTTCTGAGCATCTCTAATAAATTCAATGAGCTAGAAATTTATGCAGATGTTTGTCCGTCAGGTGTGGATCAGGTTTTTGAATTATAGCCTGATCTGACAGAATGGCATACAAAACCATGATGTGACACATTCCCATTTGTGGGTCCTCAGACTAGCTGGTGATTCCAAGAAGCATACGTGGACCGCAGAGGGATTTCATCATGCCCGTTTCATTAAACGGTAATGATAATGTATTTCGGTGGAATTCTATTCTGCATGTTCTGGCTGATGTAAAGGAGGCCTTCATGCAAAATACCCTTGCTTAGATGTCATAACATCTGAAATATGGGGAATATGTGTTAGAGTAATTCAATCTAAAACTGACCAGGGTGACTCACAGGGATCACAGAATGATGTCCTGAGCAGTTACCGAGGGCACATATATTTCATTGGGTAAACAGTGTTTGATTATGAATTAATTGTGGTAATGCAGACAATTATTTCAATAACTTTGTCTAGTTAACAGTAACAATAGACATACAGTTTGTTAAATGTATTAACTGAAATTGCAGTAGCTATTCAGACTGCATTCATCATAATACTTGGTAGTGTATGTCCTTCCCTTGTCTGTGGGCTTGTGAGTGTTCTGCTCATCCTGAGTGTTGTCATTTTTGCTGGTATTACAGAAAAATAATTGAAATGTAGGCAGTTGTCAATGACACAAACATCTTCTGTCTTTTCCACTGTCTGCTTCTTGAAAACAGTCACTTCTGCATGTATAGTCTGAAACAAGGGAATTTAACCCTGTGACTCCCCCTTTAACTCAGCAAAAGTTATGTAGGTGATTCTTAATTTGAGGACACAGTGTTAACTCCTCATTGACAAGAGTAAGCATTAGTCACATAGTTCCCTTGGCTTTATTGCAACTGCTCCTGCAACTTCTTACTCATGAGATACAGGATTTGGGATTGTTAATATTCTGGAAAATTAAATTTTTAATAGTTTAAAGTATAGTTCTAACCACCATTTAACCACCTGGATACAGGGTGCCAATTTATCTATGAAGTGGTTCTTGATGTTCAAAATCACTCTACCCAGCACTTCACAAATACAGGGAGTATTATGAACACAAAGCGAATGGCTTTGGTGATTTTGATCTCCAGAGGAGATCTCCTTGGCATAAGATAGTTCTTGTAACCAGATGGAAGTATTTTACATCCTACTCATTTTGAACTCCCAGTTCACACCCTGATGATCTGTACATTCTGTGCTGAGGTCTGATTGATTATACCAGGATTAATTGGGGTTTACTCTTCTGAAAATGTTGCACGTATGCCAGATGTGAGATAAGTTGTGTTTGACCCTGTCTGTTTCATTGTCTGTTCCATTTCCCTACCGAATCAGAATTGTATAGGGGCAGGTACTAGTACTGTCTTCAGGAATCTTTATTATAGACAGCTGTCAATGGCAGATGAATGCTTTTGCTGTGCCTCTCCTTTCAGCCAAGGAGTAAGTCTATAATAGTGAGGATTTATCTTGTTATATGATTATACTGACACAGAATTATAACATCTGTATATGGGCCACTGACAGTCCCTATGTCTCCTAGTATATTCTATTTTCTCTAGGCCAAATTTATTGCTCTCATAATCATAAGTCCTATCCTGAGAACTTAATGGAGTTGCAGGTTGTGAAAGTAGCAGGAAGTACAGCTCCTTGCCAGGAGCTTGTGGAGTGTCAGCTCCGGTCTGCCTGGGGTGCAATTCCACCCATTCCGAGTGAAGAGTGGGCGACAGAGGACATGGCTTTAGAAGAAACTCCAAATTGGTAATTTTTATCGTTTGTTCCATCTCATGTTAGGAATGCCTGAGTGGCCTTTTGTTCTCAGTAAGTCTTACACCCCTAGTTGCTAAATGGGATCACGTTAATCATGGATGACACCAAGAAATAACAGGCTTACATTGCTTCCAGGTAGAGGCGGATCAGGCACAAGGTGAAGCTTTCCAGTGGTGAGGGCAGTGAAGCATTGGGGTTGGTTGCCTGGGGAGCTTCTGTGATTTCCATTTCTGGAGGATTTGGAGAACCTGCGGGGAATGAACTCACCTGCTAGGAATGACTGAACCATGGTGATTCCTGCCTTGGGGTTGGGGCATGTACTAAATCACCTCCTAAGGTCTGTTCCAGGCCAGCTTTTTGCAAATCCATAAGTCAGCGGTGAGCTGACACTGCTCTGAAATGGCAGAATAAATACAAGCCCGGTCTTATTCTTTGCCTGGTACACTAAAAATGCTGCTGCTCTGTGGGTTTATGTGTTCCTTATCTTCCTTCAACTTCACATTCTCCAAGCAGGAACCAAATTCAGTATTTTTTACCCAGCAAGCATGTTAGTGCATAACCTCAGTAATTAATTTGGTCCACAATTAGTATATTTTTAAAAAGGTAAAGGATTCTTTGAAGTATCACATACCTCAAAGTGTGGCTAGCTTTGACAGATCCTGACCAGTTTTGAGTATATAAAGTATTACATTGATTCTAATTGAAATAGAAAACATTCACAGGTTTTTAAAGCAAAATAGCTACAATTTCAGATTGTAGCCATTTATTCAACTTAGGTAGTTAATTTTCATTAACTAGTTGGGTGTCTTAGGAAATAGAGAAAAAAATAAAAATAGCTTTCAGTTTTGTCTGTTGTCTCTTCTGAGAACAGAAGGATATTCCAGAGTCCACTCAAGTAAATAGAAACATTCTCATCCTTATAATAGGCTTTGGATCAGGTCCATATGTAAGGATATCCCCCACCCCTTTTGTTTTTCCATACTCTTGAATTGAATGTATGACATATTTAATCCTGGCAGTATTCTTTATTTCTATGAGAAGTCCTTTTAATTCTCTGTAAGAAAGTGTTCTGTGATGTGGCTACCTGATTTTATTGAAACTCACGTCAGGAAAAAAAAATTATTGCCTTCCCTGTCAAAACTGACAGTAATTACAAGGCCAAATATATTGCTGTGATTGACTTGTAAAACCAAATCTGTAATATTTCAAGTTTGTGAGTTGGCTTGTGCAGCTCTCAGGAAATATAACCCAGTGTTTTCTTTGCAAACTGACATCTCTTTATCAGTTTCTTTTATAATCTTTGTTTTTATTTGTGAGAGTGGGGAGCATACAGCATTTATATAGAATGGACTGGATGGCATTTAATGAGTTGGCTTCTGGGGAAAAGTAGCTAAAGGAAAGCCAGGGAGGTTTAAGCAACGGTACCTTTTATGTGCTCCTCTTTATGCATAATCTTTCAGCAATAAATACTGCATATTGATTTCTTAATTGTAATGGAAACATGCTTGGACAAGAGCAACATTATAGCCTATTTGCTGCCTTAATTTTTAAAGACATTTTAAATTTTAAAACGGATACTGCACTAAATGCAGGACAGTGCTCTTAACTTGATGTAGAAGCACTTGCACGTCAAGGCTGTGTGGCTGAGAGCTCTTTCCATTTCAGCTTCCTTCCTTTCTCTTACCTTTGTAAAACCAGAAGAATCTGTAGTTGGTGTTTAGGCACACTTAGCATGTGTAAAATTCACTCCAGATCAGACAAATCACTTTAAACTGGTTAGTGAAGAAGCCCCCAAATCGGTTTCTGCAAAAAATGAGTATAAAAGTTTCACTTGTTTATTTGCCCATGGGAAAAAAAAAATAAAAATCAAACATGCAGTAGTTTCCAGGTTAATAATGAACATTTCTGAGGACTTGTAGTAAAAAGTGATCTTTCTTTGGCTGAAGGAAAAAAAAAGGACACCTACACATAAAATAAATGTATAAACCAAATGTTGGCTTAAAGACTGCTTAAAGGTGGACTAACAGCACTGCCTGAAAAATAAAGCAAAAAAAGGAAAATATATCTTAAATATCATGTAGTCATTTAGCTGGAGTGCAAAAAATAAATACAAGTATTAAAGCTATATATATTAAAAAGACAGAGCCACAAAGATACACTTGGAAGTGGCATCAACAATATCGTGTATTGTTTCAAATGTACAATACCAGATTATTTCGGAACGGAAAAGATGAAGTTGCCATTACAGGAGAAAATATTCTCCATTTTACTTCATCATTTCCAGTCTGCTGGGTGTTTGGATGGCATTGCTGTTGGGGTTTTAATTTTTCTTTTTTCTTTCTTCTTTTTTTCTCTTTCAAAAAATTATTTTATATTTTATTCTAAATCCAAACCAGTGAAGCAAAGCCAGGGAAGTAATAATTTCTTTGAATCTTAATACAGTCTGTCTTCTTAATGAGCCTACTGCACTGCCCTGAAAACAGCCCTTTACAAATAAACATGCTGGAAGTGATTTAGCCACAATGTCCAGACTGTGTAAACATCTAATTATTACAATAAAATTGTCAATAAATATACATTACTGCTCCCTTTTCAAACGTTAACCAACTTTCTCTTTGCTTGATAAAAAGGTATAAATTGTATTTTTATGTCTCTGCGGGTTTTGTTTTCATTACCCTGCTTGCTGCTCTCCAGACAAAAGAACACAGACTAATGTTTGAGTTATTCCTGGATGGTGAAAACTCCTACAGTTGTTTATTAACATAAAGCGCAATGTTTCCTTTCACAGCAAAATGAACTCCAAACTCTCACAATCTGATGTTTAGTCACAGCATCTTCCCCCCCACCAAAAAACAAAGCTATAAAATCTCTTATTGCAGGGGCTGTAACTGTGGGATAGGCACACCATAGAAACGCACTTATTAGAGGGAGGAGAGCACATAATGCTGCTTTAGGACTGAGAGAGAGGATAGGAAACCACAGTAATTTCCTCAAAAATATGAAGTTGTGCTTTTCAAATTATAGCATCGTGTGGACCATAAATGTGGCATCAGCTCCCACCCGCCTCCCCCAGACGTAGCCCCTTTTCACATTTCTTATATAACTGGAACATTAACATTAGAAAAGCAGAGCGATATTGAATCCTAATGAGGTCTGGCCTATATGCTCCGGCAGGAGAAGAATGAGGATAAT
>WAAG01038418.1:7605-10105 GCA_013390105.1 Tichodroma muraria | reverse complement strand
CCACGCTTGTACTTTTTTAAAAGGTCGTGGCAGTAATTCCGCCTGAATTGTGCTAAGTGAAAACAGTTTGCAGAGGTAATATGGTTCCTGCTCGCTTCCGGAGTAAACAAAAGCCAGTGGTTTTTATTATTGGTTTTAGCATATTTTAATTACATCTATTTGCCTCGCTCTCACATCATATCAGTGAATTCTTTGTGAAGTTGTAGGGCAAGTGACCTTCAACATTATATGACTCTTTTTTCTGTGCAGAGATATTTTATTTTTCTATTATGTAAGATGTGCTGGAAGCGCTTATCATAATATGGTGCTCACATTAAAAATTAAAAGCATAAGATTAAAAATTACCTTTTTCTCCTAGTCCTGTCATATATCTGTCCATTTTAATAAGACAAACATATCTACAGCTCTATGACTGTGGTAATAAATGTGCTTACTTTTTGTAAAATATCACTGTAGTTGCACAGACAGGCTTCCCTGGCTTGACTGGGAACAGATTGTAGCCAACAATTCGTTTGACTAACAGGCTATATAATGCAATAAGTTAACTTATTAGAATACATAGTTACTGCAGCCCAACTGCCCTGGAAAGATGACAGAAAGCTATGGATGCTATGGCATAAATTATTTCAATAGCTGTGCTCCAATTAGTGGCTTTGCATTCTGTCTGGTTCACGGGACTTAAAACCAGAGCTAAACTCAAGAAGGAGAAAGAGAAGGTAAGATTTTGTGCATGGAGTCTTCCTGTCTTCTTACAGTGTTTTTTATTCCTATACTTCCTTTGTTTTAAATTATTTTATTCTGTCAATCATATGTACATCAAGAGAGATCTTAGATTTTCTACCAGCACAGCTTTATGCCTCCATGTGGATTCACTGAAGGATAGAGCTGAATGTTTCCACCCTACAGCATGGGTTTTGCCAGGGAGATGTCCTCTGTATGAGAGTACATGGCAAAAGATTTTCTCCCAAATCATCTTTAGCATTAATGGTAAGTGACATATGCAGAGATGGAAGCTTAAATGTACTATGTTCCCATGTGCATCTACTCAGTCCCACTACAGTTGCCATAATTCACTCTACAATTGATTGTTAATTTACTTTAATACACATCTGGACCTGATAAATAGTGAGAAAGTAAGTATGTGATAGGCTATCCAACCTTCTTCATATAGATGAAGAAATACTATGGAGCTGAAATCCACTTGTGCTCCCTGAACACAATGCTGTATTCTGGTTTTCTATTCATGGTGCTGTAAATTGTTAGCCTTATGGGACACTTGGTAAGATGTTTTCCTTTTAAAGTGCTTAATGGAAGTAGTTATTACATTGATCTAAAATCTAGTCTAACATTTCATATAGTGGGATCTGGAGTTGTGTATTTAGCTGCATAGAAGTTAAGTGGTCTTTTGTTCTTCTCTTTATTTCAGACTGAATTTTGCCAACCTGATACTTAGCCTATAGTTTATATATGGAATAAAATCGGTATGCAGTTTGGAATTCCACCGAATTCCAAGGTCATATTGTATTTTCATACAGTATGAACACAAGTGGACGTGGAAAGCAGGCAGAACACACAGCCAAACTTTTATCTTTTTTCTCTCTTTCCCCGAAGTGGAAGGGCTATGGCAGTGGGGATGAAATAGCTATACTGGGATAGACCCAATGGCTCTCAGGCCAGTAACATGTTTTTTGACAAGTGAGACATTGACAGAATGAAATCCTTGCAGATATCCAGTGATTCTTCCCTAAAATATTCCCTGGCAGTCACTAATTTTCAGGTCAAGTGCTTCTTAAGCAGAAGCGATGACTCTATATTTAGTACCACTGATGGATTTTTCTTCCCTGGAAGGATGAAGTGAACTCAGTTACTCAGTATGATGGGTGGGAAACTTTGGAAACAGTTCACAGTGTGAACATTCATGGTCAATCTTATGAGCTCTTGAATGTTGGAGGTTTGAGTCAAACAAGGCGGACACTAGGTTTGGTTTGGCCACAGCCATACACCAGTTAGAAAAATTTGTGTTTAAAGGCCAAGAGCCAGCTGGGTACCAAAATGCCTAGTCAGTAAAAAAATCCTTCTCTGGGAGAAATGTGGAAATAGGTGAGGTGCATTTTTCAGACTTTGAAATATGTCTTTTCTGAACTGAATTGTGATGAACATCTGCCTTGCATATAAACCTGGTTATGACACCAGGTCAGCATTTTTGCTACTGTTTAAATAAAGGTTAGCCCTGATTTCTCCAGCCTCACAGTGCTGCTTAGGAAAAGCACCATTTTCCCTAGAACTGTTTAAAGCAGTAAAACTGAAATACTCAGGGAAATGCTGAGTTAGGGGACAATGGCACAAGATGAAGACTTGTAAAATCAGTAAACTTGAGGACCTTCCAAGGCACCCTTTAAACACCCTCCACAGAACAAACTCCTTGAGAGTGCAGAGAGTCACAAGAACCCTTCTGAGTCACAAAATGCTTTTAAAAATCTTTTTGTTACCCCATGTGATC